>CBVK0103605980.1:0-19318 GCA_900067695.1 Picea abies | reverse complement strand
TCATCATCTTCAATGGATCATAGGATTAGCTCCCTCCTAATCCTTGCTTCATGTATGAGTGCATGTTTTTCTTTTGGAAATATATAATCGGCCCCCTCCATCTAACAGATTCCACGCTTTTGTCGGCATCCTTATTGTCTTCTGCAAGGTTTCATAAGTCTTTCTCCCTTTTCCTCTTGATTGCTGACTTCTTTCTGTCTTTGCTTCTTCTAAGTTTTTTCAGGATTGATTCTGATTTTGGCTTTATCTTGTAATAGCTTCCACATGATTTGTTTGATGTATTTCATCCTTTCATGTGTATTATCTGACTTGTATAATGATAGAAATCCTTATCTTGTTGTTCTTCCATAGGTATAGTTCTTCTTGGAACATATTATCTTCTAAGAGATAGATATACAAGATATGTACAGAGACTATGCAAACAAGATATGTACAAGAACTAAGAAGAGTATTGTTACCTTGTCTTTAGAGGAAGAATTTTGTTTTATCCTGCTTCTTTGAGGGTTCCTTTTCTTCGACAACTGATGCTTCGTGTGTCTCCTTCCTTTTCTTTAGATTGGGACAATGATTCTTGTAGTGACCATATTTTCGATAGTTGAAGCATTGTATTTCTGGCATATCTTTCTCTTGATTTGGCTTCTTCCTTGAGTCGAACTTCCTCTTGTTCCTGAAATTCTTGAATCTTGTTGTGAAGGCTTGATCATCGTATTTCTTTTGGGGTTTTTCTTTTTCACTAATCCTTGATTTTTCTTGCGCACAACAAGTCCAAAGTTCTTCAAATGTAGGATACTCCTTCCTTGTGTTCATGCTTGTGGAAAATGCATCCCATGTCTTGGGAAGACCATGGAGTACTATGTTTACCAATTCCTTCTCTGAAATTATCTCTTCAATAGCTTGTATTTGATATCTTAACTGAGAGATCCTCACAAAGTATGATGTTATGTTGTCATCATCATTCATCTTCATGTCACGGAGCTCATTCTTCAGACTCATTACTTGTCCAATGTTTCTAACTGAGAAGAGGTTTGTTAGGGCATCGTACATCTTCTTTGATGAGTCAATATGGGATATGTAGGGTATGAAGTGGTCTTTTATAGATTCCACTATGATACTCATGGCATTGATGTCACCGTGTTTGAACTTTTTCATAACTACAACGTTATGCGGTTCTTTCTCTTTTCCTTCTTCAAACTCTAGTTTCACGATATCCAACACTTTATTCTTGGCAAGGATGAGGTCAATCCTTGTCTTCCATGCTCTGAAGTTAGAATCTCCATCTAACTTGTTTTCTAACTTTATGGAGTAGGTCATGGCTTCTTTGACTTGGTCAACCATAGATTTGACCAAAAACTCAAACTTGATGTCTTGGCTTGCAGAGAGTACCAGAAGATGTGGTAGGCTAGGGCACACTAGTCTATCTGGAAATTAGGTCAATCCCTTCACTTAAGGTGCCTCAATGAGAGGATTAGGGTTTTTTCAACTGCACTTGCTAGTAACCCTAATTGCGGTGCTTTGGTGACTGCTCCTGCTAGAAACCCTAGTGGAGATTCTTCAATGAGCTTAATATCCTTATAGCTATGCTTCCTTCCAATAGTTAGATTGAATGAAGTAGGTGTGTGCCCATAACTTTTTATAACATTATGTATGTGCTCGTTTTACCATCGAAAATATTACTATTGTCACCCAACCATAGGCTGAAGCCACCCTCCGAGCACCTTAACCTTGACAGAGAATCATTCTGGAAGCAAACCCTAGGCTAGATAGTCAAACAAAGGGTAGCGCACCTTTCCCCAAGGATAACACAACAAACAAGAGTTGATCAGATAGTCCAAACCATAATCAAGAGATAGTCCAAGCCAAAACCGAAATCTTCTAGCTGCAGCAGCTGCAATGGTAGCTCTCCTCCAAACTTGCACACAAAATGGGCAACTGCAGTGTGCACAAGTGTTGCTCTGCAATTCTGAGAATGCCTGCCAGAATGAAGACTGGCCTCCTGTATTTATACTAATTATGGCTAACTGTTTGTGCCGACTTCTCATTCTGGGTGTCTATTTACTTAGTATATAATATTTCTTCTGGCCGACTTCTTCTCTTGTAGGCTAATAACCTAATACCAATTATCCTCTTGAGCTGACTTGTCTTCTAGGGTTATTATTCAACTCATTAGGGTTTCTTCTTACTTCCAGGAATATTCTATTCTCGTCAAGTTTACACGTGGCGGTAAATACCTCCCACAGCTACCATAATATTAATAGGTAGTGCCATCCATCAAATGGTTCTGCAGACTTGGTAGTGCCACTGTTGAAACACTTCTACAGAATTGGTAGCACCACTATTAAATTTAGCTAGGAGATTTCGTAGAATTCTATAGAATCGGTAGTGCCATTGCAGAACATACTATACATATGATTCTGTAGTTCCATGGATCTACAGAATGCCTGTGTTTTTTCTATGTGATGAGACGCATCCTTCAAAAGCACAAAAAGCTTAGTTGATGGACTAGGAGTCTGTAGATGCCTATATAGGTGGAAAAAATATATTGTCCTTGATCACCTTACACTTGCAAAAAGAGACCACCCAAAAAAATGGATCTATCATTCCCCAACTTACTTCATCAATCTAGCACTCCTCCTTGTTGCAGGAGAACTTCCCTCTGCCATAGCAACATCTTTTTCCTTTACAGGGATATTCCTCTTGACTGTAGGTGTACTCTTCTTAACTGTTGGTTTATCTCTTTCAATTGTAGCTTCTACCAAAACATTTAAGTTCCTCTGTGCCAGTTCATCCTTAAAATGTTGCAATTCCTCCTTGAGCTTTCTGTTTTGGGACTGAAAGCTTATGTTTTGCCTGTAGAGGTTCTTAAGTTGCCTATGGAGAGGCAGGACTCTTCTTGTTGAAAACTTTTCCAGATCAAGGGTTTGAAAAGCTCCTTCATCTTGATTCTCCCAATCAAACTTTCTTCTTTCAAATGAGCAACCTCCTTCCTAGCCTCCCTGAGTTGTCTGATCAGTCTTTTCAAAGTGGGATTACTAGGTGGAGTGCTGATGTTGATCACCTCAATAGGTTTCTAAGTGGCTTTACCATTATCTTTATGTTGAATAGAGGCTCTGTCTATCACCTCAATAGGCTTCTCAATGCCTTTACCCTTATCTTTCTCTTTCCTTGGAACTGAAGCCTTGGGTAAGACTTCTACTTCAACATATTCCTTGAGTGTTGATGATCTAGTAATAGGCTTCTTGATTCTAATCTTACCTGATGGAACAAGTGAAGGGAAATGCAACTTTTTTCCCCTCCTGGTTGTGGTTTTAGAGGATGAAGGGACTTCTTCCAATTCAGGTGTAGGAGGAAGTGAGAAATCCTTCTATGGAGAGTGATGAACCTCCCTATCTTCTTCTTCAATTTCATTGAGGTCTTCTTTGTCTTGCGTAGTGGGTTTTCTTTTTCTCTTCCTGCTTGTTCCTGCTGGGGAAACACTGCTTGTTCAGATAGTCTGGTTTGAGGAATTCCTTGGAGAAGGAAACATTGAGGATCATGGATTTGAACCATCTCTCACCAATATTAGGAATCCCAGTGGTTGTTGCAATAGAGGCTTCAGATACCTCAAACTCAAGGTTTCCCACCTTACTCTTAATGTCATCAAAGTGTAGTGAAAACTTCCTTGCTACTTCAGGGTGTCCCCTATGCATGTTTTGGAAAAAAGAGAGGCAACCAACCCTTTGGAAAACCTCCTTGACCATTGGCTCATCGTCAAATAGGTGCATGTCAAAAGTTTCAGTCCTGACCACACTCCCTCCCTTGTGAGAATTCTTCCTTTGAGGTGTATCCATGGATATAAAAAAGGGATCAAAGGTTGTGGTGTAGTGAGGGGTAAAGAAAACAAATAGAGGTAGGGATCAATGAGTAATGACAGAGGATAATTGTTTCTCTCTCTCTCTCAAGGATTTTCCTCCAAATCTCCTTGAATTAATAATAGACTGATTTGATGGATTTTATTTAAAATGGAGAGAAAGAAACTCTAAGTTAAGGAAGGAAGGGATGCACTACTCAGTTTTATGTCACCACACCATGGTCATCAAAGTTTTGGAAGGGTAAGGACTTCTTCCAATCACTACCAACAGATCCTAGGATGAATGATGATACAATGAATAGAAGAGGCTAATGCATGGGTCTTTGAATACAAAAGACAACATTGACCAATCCAAGTAAAACACATCACATGAGAGAGGGGATCTCTAGCGTAGTTTTAGAAATGACTTTCTATAACACAGTGTGCACATAAGGGCCAAGTGATTGAACAAGTATTCAAGATTCAGAAGAAAAATGACTTGACCTCTAGTATAGGTGAAATCCAGGTGGCAAATGGCTACAAATTCTATGAAAAAGAGCTATAGGTGCAAATGGATGAGAGAGAATGCAATCTGCAGCGTTGGGCACTACCAAAAGCCAAGGCAAGGGTATCTTAAGACTTTTCCATGCAATTGAAAGGACTTATAGAATACCTGGAGATTGTGACTAATAATGGAGGATCTGCAACAAGCTAGGGAACTGCTACATCTACCTCAACCTCCAATTGAGCTTTGGCAGTCTATCTCGTAGCACAATCTGTAATTGGTCTGTACTAGTGATTTCAGTAGCGTCAAGCTTGGGAGAAAAATTCAAATGCTTAAACAGTTAGCAAGCTCATAAATGAACAAATCTCAATATTCTCTTTTAATGACAAGGGCACTGAAAACTAGAGAAATCATGACCTTAGCTAATTATAACGAATTATGGTAAAGAGTATAGGACAAAGGTGTGCTACGGAAACTCCTAGTGAGTTGGCAACACCTTTTTCAAAATTTGATTTGACCCCCCTTTAACAAACATAGGGACAACATGGAAATGATAATGACTATGAGTGTATGGAGTGATGTGTCAAGTCATTAGGATCATGGAGTCGATTATGCTTGGTGTCAATCCAAAAGGTGAGTCGAAGACATAAACCATAAAATGAACCTATGCTTAAAATCTATGTGTGGGCCAAAAGTGAGTCAACACCCAAGTCTTTATTAACCTAATAAAATCACAAAAGGAAAAATAAAGCAAACCTAAAGTCTAAAGGATAAAGTTTAAAACCAAGGCAGAAAATACCCAAGGCAATTTCATGTGATAACATTGGCTCCACAGGGGATGGCATGCTCCCTGTGAGCTGCCAAGAACAAGCACATTCAGTGCCTTATCCTAGGGCTATGGGGTCACTTATTCAATCAGAAATAAAACAAAAATGGTATTTACAATGAATGGAAATCCACTTATGGCTTAAGCAAAATACTTTTTCAAAAAGTGTCGATTGACATGACCACCAAAAACTTCAGAATCCTCCAAATTCTGCAACTTATAAGTGTTATTTGAAAGTAACTCAGAAATCTTGAAGGGACCAATCCACAAGGATTCAAATTTACCATGTTTCCCTTTGTCTTTTTTGGGTGCATCCCACTTGAGCAGTAGATCTCCCAGTTGGAAATCTTCTTTTCTTACCTTCTTTTCAAAGTATTGCTTGATCTTTTGATGATGGTCCTATGGTTTTTCCAGTAGTTGCTCCCTTGTCTGCTGCACTTCTACTAGATTTTGTATCCTTATGACCATATCATCAGGTTCTCCTTGGTAGTCCTGGAATAATTTTTCCATGGGGAAGGTAAGTTGAGTAGGAAAGATAGCCCCAACCCCATACACAATATGAAAATACGAGACACCAAGTGATCTCTTTGTTGTAACTTTATCAACCCACAAAGCAAGTTTCAGTTTTGAGTCCCATGCTTTCTTGTTTTCTTCTAACAATCTCTTGATGATCTTTAGAAGGTTCTTGTTAGAGGATTCTGCCAATCCATTTCCTTGGGGATAGTAAGGAGTAGAATGAACCAATGTAATCCCATATTGTTCACAAAACTTGATCAATGGTTCAACCTTGAAAGATGCAACATTATCAGTAACAATTTTTCTCGGACAACCAAATCTTGACATGATATCCTCAAGAAAACTAATGATTACCTTGTGGGAGGCATTTCTTGTAGAGATGGATTCTATCCACTTGGTGAAGTAATAAGTGGAATTCAAAATCCACCTATGTTGACCACTTTAAACAAGATGGATTTCCCCGATGAAGTCTAGGCCCCATTGCTGAAAAGGTCCTGAAGCTATCACAGACTTCAATGGCAAATATTTGAGTTGTTGCTTTCCAGAAAATTTTTGGCACTTGACACAAGCTCTAATCTTTGCACAAACATCAGTAGAAAGGATAGGCCAAAAATAACCAACTCTAAGGATTTTATAGGCTATGGTTCTCCAGAAGTGATGGCCCCCGCATAAACTGTCATGAAAATCAGTCATAACCTTTTGGGTCGCTTGTGGATCAAGACACCTCAAAAGCGCTCCTAGAGGATCTTTCCAATACAAAACTTGGTCAATAAGACAGTGTATGATTTCTTTAAGCTTAAAAAATCTTACATTTTTCCTTTCCAAACCATCAAGAGATTGCAACTTCTGCAAAAAATATATGATATCCTTATACCATGTGCATTCTTCCAACTTTGGGCTGACTTGAGAATATTTATCAGACAACTCAACTTGTTGATTTTATGAGTTAATGTTTATTAAATTAACCCCCAAATCTTTGTAATTTGATTCAGCCAACAACCTAGCTAAACCTTGGCCTTTAACCAATTTAGTGGGATTTATTTCAAGGTCAAATTCCAGAATTTTGACAATCCATTTGCTTCTCCTCCCAGCTATGTCAGGCTGGATAAGTATCTCTTTCACTGAGGCTGAAGGGACATATGCAACAACTTTTGAATGAAAAACATATACTCTGAAAGCCTTGAGGGCTTTGATCAAAGCATAAGCATGCTTTTCCATGATATCATATTTAATTTCTGCATCCCTCAATGCCCTGCTGAAAAAGGAAATAGGCTGGTCTAACCCTTCTTCATTTTTCTACAATAAAACAACGACTACTGTGTCAAATGAAGAAAAAGAAAATATATGAAAGTCCTTAGAGTAGTCAGGGCTAATGAGCATAGGTACTTCAGTCAAAGACTTTTTTATTTTATCAAAAGAATCTCGAGACACAGTATTCCATTTAAACTCATTTCCTTTCCTAAGCATCGTTGTAATGTACTTTACCAATTCAACAAAATTTGAAATGAACCTTCTTAAAAAATTGATTTTCCCCAAGAAAGGTTGAACTTCTTTCTTAGATCTAGGGAGAGACAAGGTATGGATGGATTCTACTCTTCTTGAATCAATTCTTACCCCTTTAGCTGATACAATGTGCTCCAACAACTTCCCCTCCTTCATAGAAAACAAAGAATTTTTAGGATTGAGAGAGAGACCAAACTTTTTGCATTTCAAGAAAAAAAAATTCAAATGAGGATAATGTTCTTTATCAGATTGTGAGAACACTATGATGTCATCTAAATAGATGACTACTATTACAGGAGAATCCCCCTCCAAACAAGTGGATTTCCTCTTGGATACTAGACCCCTATGACCAAGACAAAAAGGTGCTAACATTGGTCACTGACATCCTTGTAAACCTAGCTAAGTCAATCAAATAAAGAAAAGGAAGAAGATGTATGTACCTTTTTCGATGTTTTTCCTTGTTCTAGTCCGAGTTGAGCTCCGATATCCAAGCTCCTCGACAAGTCCTGCAAATCAATAATAGCAAAGACAAAACAACTTCTTATTCTACCATGATTAATCCAAAACTAGATCTATCTATGAAAGAAAAGTTCATGTAGCATGTAGACATACACAACCTTGAAAGAAATAGGCCAAGCACATATATATATTAATGAGAACAATAGAGAATACTTACAGAACTTTGATGAAGGTGAAGCAGCCTCTCCCAGTTCAACTTGTCCAACCCTTTGCTCAAATGATCCACCAATAGAATTTATATGCTTCACTGATACCTTCCTTATGAGATCATAAGTTTGGTATCTCTCTATTTCTCCATGTATTGTTCACCATGAGAAGGCCTCATTATATAAGCTTGGAGAGGCCCAACCACCTAAGAGATTCTTGGGATAGGTTGAGGATCCTTTTCCATCAGTTGTGGATCCTCCCTAAGATTGAGCTTTGACCTCAATATTTGAATCCAACTGATTTCCAAGATAAGGGGGATCTTCCCCTAATTTTCTCAATAGTCAAAGATTCCCTTAAACAGGCCATCACCTCCCCAAAAGGGCACATGGAGCGTTGCAATGCTCCCCCAAAGAGGGTTAGGGAGAGTTTGCGCTCCCTGATAGTAGGTAGGGGAGAACTACCCAAATTGTCCTCAAAAAACCCTAGCACTCCCCGAGAAGGGTGTCTAGAGTGATACAACACTCCCCCAAAGAGGGTTAGGGAGCGCTAGCACTCCCTAGCAGTGAGTAGGGGAGCGTTGCTCTTCAAACTTCATTTTTAAGTGGTTTTCTCAATGGAAAAAGATTTGTACTCCTCATCAGATGATTTCTCCTTCTAAAATTAGTCTTTGAAGGTGTCTTAAGTGTCCTTATGATGTCGTTAGAGACATGACATAGAAAATATGATAGTATGATGTTTGTGACACTTGTGACCAAAAATGCGACACTAGTAATGACGGCAATGGGTCATCATTAAAGTGAGTAATTTTGATGTGTAACAGATTCCCCCCCAAAGTGTGAAATCAAAAGATGGAAACTAATGATTGAAGTAATTTTTAGACTTTTTAGAGCAAGGGTATGGACACGGAGAACCTGGTAGAATATGCAGACAACCATCAACAAATATTATGACATGTTTCAAACCCAAGGCAGGCATACCTATGCTTGAGTGATAACTACTTTCAAGGTATGTCCGCCATAAAATACACTGCAGATCCATAATTATATTAACAAAGAGTATAGCCACCAAATATACAATGTGGATCTATACTTCCATGACATGAACTGATCGTAGCCACAAAAAATACAAAGTGGATCTACGAGACGACAAGACATAGCCACAGACCAATACAAAGTGGATCTATGTGACAATATATGTGTCAATATTCAAGAGAAACTTCGTCGCAGCCTAGGCAAAGTACATATCAGAGTGATCACTCAACCTAAGGTCTTCTTACCGATCTCAATGTAGTACGAATCTAACCATGTGAATAAATTTCCTAATGTCGAACATGGCATAAACCACTTGATTACCGGTCAATGAGGTAAACCATTAACAAGTGAAAGGTAAATCACCATTGATGTCAATGATTCCCAAGGTACCTTAGTACATTCCAGCGAATGTGAATATATGAGCTGAAGTCAAACATTCATGGAGTCAACTGATCAAGGGGCAATGATGTAAACCCATTGTCGGAAGTGAGGAGGCATGCCATTGAGGCATGCAGGTCCCAAGGTACTAACTGGTTTCTAAGTCTAGTTCCTAGATAATGTGTTGAGGTCGACAGGAATAGACTCGTCGTAGGAGGGCATTGATGTATCCCCCATCAACGACATGAAACTGACATAGAGATGTAAATTGGTAGATCAAATGAACATGGACTGACACGGGTATTGAAATAGGATATTTTTTATGGTTGACTCTCGAGGTAGATACTTCCCTTGAACACTGAGGCAAAACAACAGAAACATGACATGGACCAAAACATGATGATGCAGTGGATACTGTGACTTTCTTCAGGTGACCCAGAGGAGTAAAGAAACTCAGAGGATTGGTTCAGTGTAGAGGTTCAGCGGATTACAATGTATGCAAAGACAAAGTGTCATGTTCAAGGGTGATCGTAAGAGTGACCTGTAATGTTCCCAAAAACTACTTAGCTTGCTTCCTTCAATTTTTCCCCCATCTAGATAGACGAGTACCTCTTTTTTATTTAACAAGCTCGAGGAGGGTAACACATGCTCGATATAACTCACCTTCGGTAATTCCCTCTTCCTTTGTTTAACGAACTGGAAGAAGTAAGGGTTCGGTCTCATATGGGCCCTTCAATGTATGATTGTTTAATGAGTCCAAAGAAGGTAAAATTGGTGATTTTCCATGTTTAGAGAGTCTGAAAAGAACTTAAAGATGACTCCAGGGTTGTCCTTTTTTTGTAATGTTAGGCTCATGAGGCTGAAAAAGAGATAAATTATCACTCGAAAGACGCCCTTTCAAACCTTTTAACAAGTGGGAAAGGAAGCAAGATCACTCGGCAATATTTTCACATTTAGAGAGACTGAAAAGAGCTTAAAGACGACTCCAGGGGGTTCCTTTTTTGTGTATCCATGCGAGTCTGAGAAAGAGATAAAATTTTACTCGGTTGCGTTCTTATGTTTTTTCGAGCGTGAGAATGAACTAAGACTATGCTCAATATTGGTTTCATTTTTAGACAAGCTTGAAACAAAATTAAAGTATGCTTATAAATTCCCAACTTAATTTCCAAAGGTAGGGATACCCATGGATGGTTGGTACTCTGCCCCCAGCTTGAAAAACTAGTGGCATAAATCCAGAATGATAATCAAAGGTTGGAGACATGTCCCCCCAAGCTTCAATTCATTCACTGACTTTGTGGTTGTCACCAATTTCTGTACTAGATGGAGAAAAAGGATACGGGTGGATGAAATGAAGGTTCAAAAATGAGACCTAAAGAAAGACTCAACTCGAAGGGAGAGGTTACTGATTCATTTTTTAACGAGCTTGACACAGGAAAAGAACTATGCTCAAGGCTCTGGGTTCAATTCCCATATTTTTGTTTCATTTTTTAAGGAGCTTGCTACAAAGAGGGAAACTATGCTCAAGACCTATGTTTCATTTTTTAATGAGCTTGCCACAGAGAAGAGAAACTATTCTCATGGACTCTTCTTGATCATGGCTTCCAAGAGGATAACGCTCTGGAAGGACACCATTTCAAGGGATAAAACTCAGTCATGGCTTCCAAGAGATCTTCACTAGATGGAATAAGAATTCTCCGGAAGGCACACATGTCGAGGGTCACGGCAGGGGTAAGGAGATTAGGCTCCAATAGCCCTATTGAAGAGATCACCATGTCAACTACCGTATCCAATTCATTGGAAGTTGAAGTTATGGGAGACAACGCCACATGATTAACCTGTGGCAGGGGTGATACCGAGTGCATATAAGAACCATTTAGGGAGTTCATTGGGTTGATGGTCAAGTCAAGGCCAACAAACAAAAGTTGATCAATAGTCACCATTCTTCCATTGTGTGGGAAATATATCACAAGAAAAAAATTGGACACAATAGATTTCATGGCATAGACATAATCTTTCCCAAGGAGTAAATCGAAATCCAAGGGATCTTGGACTGCCATAACATCAATAAAGACAATTTTCCCTCCCAAAGTTATAGGAAATTGAGGAAGGATCCCTAAAGGGTGACTGGTTCTTCTGTTAAAAGAGAACAGAGTCTGGGTAACCGACACAAGATGAGGACAACCTAAATCTTTCCAAGCAATAGAGGACAAAATACTAATAGATGAACCTTCATCTATCAGTGTCTGAGGAACGGCCCGACCATAAACCTATACTGTAATATTGAAAGGAATGTGAGAGGGAAGACAAGGTCCAGTTAGCACACCCCAATCAAAAAGGATGGCCTCATTACTTGGAGGGGGTTTCGCGGGAGAAGGAGGAATGCCCCTCAACACGGTAGATTATGTATCAATGAGAAAAACGTGGGCAGAATCGGGTTTACTCTCTAGAGGGAGAGTAGGATAGATCGATGATGGAACCGGATCGACCACTTTGGCACTCTTCAGAGGAGGAGTGGGATTGACCAATGATCTAACTAGAGAAACCACTTTGGCACTCCTCAATGGAGGAGTGGGATCAACCGATGGAAGAACCATATCGACCACTTTAGAACTCTTCAGAGGAGGAGTGGGATTGACCGATGAAGTAACCAGAGAAACCACTTTGGCACTCATCAGAGGAGGAGTGGGATTGACCATGTTGTCACTCTTTAGATGAAGGGTGGGACTGACTAATGAAGTAACCGGAGAAACCACTTTGGCACTCCTCAATGGAGGAGTGGGATCGATCGATGGCGGGACTGGATCAATCACTTGGGTTTCACTTTTCAGATGAAAAGTGGGGTTGATCAATGACGAAACTGGATCAACTACTTTGGTTAGTGGTTCAACCAAGGATGAAACTAGATTGACCACCTGATCAACCAAACTGGCTGGGGATGGAACAGGATTGACCATTCTATCAAATAACGATGGGTTGGGGGAAAAATCACGATAACCATTTGGAACTTGAAGCTTTTCCAAAAGAGAGGAAACCTCATCCATACGAGGACAAAGGTGAGAGTAATGATCACCTTTGCATAACATGCAAGTAAATTTGACAGTTGTCTTCTTCTTACCAACCTTAACGTCACTAGTTGATGGGGCATCACCATCATGTCCAGTGTCGATGATGTGGAGGACCACAGTTCTAAGACCTTGGGAATACCAGGGAAATCCCTCAGAAAATGGTCACCCTTACAAAGACTACAAGGGAATTCGGGTTTCAGATTCTTTTTTGTTGTCTTATCGATCTCACCAACACTCCCAACACGATTAACAGTATCTGGTTGCTTGGATCCAACATTTGATGTAGTTGGAGGCTTGGTCCCTTTCTGGTTCTTCTTCTTCTCTTTATGTTTCTTCTTCTTCTTATCAATATGGCTACTCGCTTTAAAGCTTTCACTAGGCGAAGAAGGAGAAATGGAAGGAGACCTGACAGGCAAAGAAGGAGAAAGGTCGACATGAGGTTGATGTGTGGGTGGTGTGCTTACATCTGAAGCACCTGCATTTGAGATCACCGAAGTGGAAAACAACCATACCGGTAACCCAATTGTGAGACCTGGAAGTCTCAAAGTAGTGATGTAAGGAGGACCAACATTTCCATAAGAAGGAAAAACAAAGGTTTCCCCTAGCAAAGGGGTTCCTTCATTTGTCATTCCAAGAACTGATGCCATAAAAAATAAAGATCCAACCTAGATTTTGCTAGGGAAAACAAATAGCACGCACTAAAAATCTAGTAAGAAAGCAATCAAATAAAACCTTCTCACAATGAGCACACTAGTTGATGATGAAATCCAACATGGTGGTAATAAAGTAAGAAGGGGATGCAATAGAGAGGGTGGAAAAGTTACGTTTATGACCTGCTTAACGGACTTACACCCTGGTACAAGCTTCCACACAGTAATTGTGGATTTACCCACCAAGGAGCTCGAGTGAGTTTGGCCAACGTTGATTCCAGGTACCGTGAAGGTTTTCCCCTTCACACTCACCTTGTGTAAAGACCCTAAAGAGATAGGCCACTAAGGTTACCAACTACAACAGTGATGCCCAGGGAAATAGTCGGCAGTACGATCTACGCGCAAGGGCAGGGTATCTAGCCCGAAATCAACTTGAAAGGATTCCACTCATAATTGTGGGTATTCCTTCAAGCGAACCCCGTAATACGTGCAATCTCTACACCAAGACCAACAAAGCAAGGTGAGTAACTTTGCTAGTCTCAATGTGACCTCAGGTTTGACCCTTGTGTGAGAAGGGATTCCCAGGACAAAATGTAGCAATTGGATTTCACTGCTCCCTAACACAGATCCTATGTTTGTTTGCAACTTTGGAAAGTTGTCTTTCACACCTATTCCAAATCCCTACAACTAATCTAATGTAGGTTTGCTACCATAAAATGTAAAAATGTCTAATCAATTTTAGTTTAGTGCTTGATTTTTAAGGCTGTTGTTACTGAAAAGGAAAATGGCGTGGACAATATGGTATTTTGACCAACTCGAAAGTTATGCAAAGAGATGAATATGCAATCTTTTCATTTCGATGAAAGCTATGCTATGAGAAAGAGAAAACATTCATCATTCCATATGCACAATGTCCCAAAATGCCAAAAAACATGCAATTCCTCTACTTCAAATGCAAGCTAGTTTCACTACCCAAAAGCAAGAATTCATTTATCTTGTCTGTTTGATTATCGTGTAAACAAAAATTAAATACAAAACCTTCAATGGTCCACTACTTTCAATCAAGAGAAAGAGTCTTATGGAGATGCAAAAGACATGAAGCAAAAGAGCTACAAAAAAGCATGCACTCAATGCAGTGAGGTATGAAAGAAAACAAGTAGAAACTTGTTCTAACAAGAAAGAACACCATCAAGGATTCTAAAACCAATCAAGCATTCAAGGAACACAATAAAATGTGAAGAAGAATCCAAGAAATGATAGAAAAAAAGAGAAACCACTCAAAATTGTCCCGACAAAACAAGCAGCTAGAAAAGACAATTTCACATTTCTGAAAAAGGTTTCAAGCTCCAATAAAGACAATATGGAGTGATAAGCATCAAATATAAACCTAAATAACTTCACAAACCATCCACAAAACATGCTGAAAAAATCTGAGAAGAAAACGACAAAAAACCTCAAAAACATAGACTAGTGCTCCCTGTCTCAAGGGGATAGAGCATTGCAATGCTCCCTAAAAAACTGTGGGAGAGCGCTGGAAAAATATCAGCGCTCTGGTATGGCCTAGGGGAGGGCTTTGATTCTCCCAGAAACTCAAAAAAATAGCCAAAAAATTGCAAACAATTCACCCAGAATGCATAAAAAATGGTGAAAATGCTAGTGAAGGTAGGAGAAGGCTAATGGATCATAAACAAATAGAAAAAGTGATCTAAAAGGTGGGAAAAAGGCAGGGACAAGACCAAGGAAGGAACCTAAAAATGAAATTCCGCATCCCTAGTGGAGTCGCCAATTTATGTTACAGGATAATCCCCCTACGAACAAGTGGATTTCCTCTTGGATACTACACCCCTATGACCAAGACAGAAAGGTGCTAACATTGGCCACTGACATCCTTTTAAACCTAGCTAAGTCAATCAAATAGAGAAAAGGAAGAAGAAGTATGTACATTTTTCGATGTTTGTCCTTGTTCCAGTCTGAGTTGAGCTCCAATCTCCAAGCTCCTCGACAAGTCCTGCAAATCAATAACAAAAAAGACAAAAAAACTTCCTATTCTACCATGATTAATCCAAAACTAGATCTATCTATGAAAGACAAGTTCATGTATCATGTAGACATACACAACCTTGAAAGAAAAAAAGACAAGCACATATATATATACTAATGAGAACAACAGAAAATACTTATAGACCTTTGATGAAGGTGCAACAGCCTCTCCCATTTCTCCTTGTCCAACCCTTTGCTCAAATGATCCACCAATAGAATGCCTATGCTTCACCGATACCTTCCTTATGAGATCATAATTTTGGTATCTCTATATTTCTCCATGTACCTTTCACCATGAGAATGCCTCCTTATATAAGATTGTAGAGGCCCAACCACCTAAGAGATTCTTGGGATAGGCTGAGGATCCTTCTCCATCAGTTGTGGATCCACCCTAAGATCTATCTTTGACCTCAGTATTCGAATCCAACTGATTTCCAAGATAAGGGGGATCTTCCTCTAATTTTCTCAATAGTCAAATATTCCCTTAAACAGGCCAGCACTCCCCCAAAAGGGCACACAAAGCATTGCAATGCTCCCCCAAAGAGGGTTAGAGAGCACTGGCGCTCCCTCACAGTAGGTAGGGGAGCACTACCCAAATTTTCCTCAAAAAACCCTAGTGCTCCCCCATAAGGGTGTCTAGAGTGCTACAACTCTCCCCCAAATAGGGTTAGGGAGCACTAGCACTCCCTGACAGTGGGTAGGGGAGCGTTTCTCTTCAAACTTCATTTTTAAGTGGTTTTCTCAATAGCAAAAGCTTTCTACTCCTCATTAGATGATTTATACTTCTAAAACCAGTCTTTGAAGGTGTCTTAAGTATCCTTATGATTTCATTAGAGACATGACATAGGCAAGACGGCAGTATGATGTTTGCGACACTTGTGACCAAAAATGTGACACTAGTAATGACGACAATGGGTCATCATTAAAGTGAGTAATTTTGATGTGTAACAACTACAAATGTTTTCTTCTCCCCAATAATGGCAATGTCCATGGATCACTGAAAGGTCGCTCCTACATTCATCAATCTAAATGGAATTTTGGCATACATGAATGTGCCCCAAGGACTAGTGAAGGTTGTCTTCTCTCTATCTTCAGGCAAGCCAAAGATCTGATTGTAGCCAGAAAATCCATCAATCATAAACATCCTAGATGAACCTGTCACCCTCTGCAATGTGTGCTCCATCTTTGGTAAGGGTTAATTATCTTTCTTGGAGATTCTATTCAAATTTTTAAAATCGACACAAAGTATAATTTCCCCATTCTTATTTCTCACTGGCACCAAGTTAGACACCCATTCAGAGTATCTCAAAGGAATGATAATCTTGGCATCCAAAATCATTTTTACTTCCTTTTCCATAATAGGCAACAACATATGATTTATTTTTCTGAGTTTCTACCTAAATGGCTTGGTCTCCTCTTTCAAAGATATCTTATGTTCAATGGTGCTTGTGTCATGTGTTCTCGAATCTTCATATTTCCGGGAAAACACATCAGAAAACTCTTTTAAGTGTTGGAGAAATTTTTATTTTCGACACACTAGTTCAGTGGGAGTTAACTAACTAGTTCTATTTTAGACTTTCTATTTTTACCATCACTATTATGCATGCATGCATTCCTAAGGAAAACTAATTTCTTGATTGTTTTTCTTAATTATGGAATTATTTTCCCTATATATGAGTGTATTCCACTCATTCATTTTATCATATTGATCATGATTTATGTATTAATCATCAGCTCATTGGAGTAGTGTGAATATATTTTCTCATTCTTCCATATTGAATCTCTCTTCCTTTCTTGATAAGATTTGTTTGTAATTGCTTTAGCTATATCTCCTATGTAGGTTTCCATGAAACACTGACATGGTATCAGAGCTATGTTGCTTGGAGCAAGCTAGACAAGCCAAAGAATAAGGAAAATCGAAGTTTTGGCGAGCTAAATCCGTGGTCGTCCCTTTTAGCAGTTATTCCTCCAAAAATATTATGTTTTTGAGGAAACGACCCACATTGAAAGTAAATCGACCCATTTTGGAAGTGGGTTTTCAACCGTTTGGTGAGATTCTTCACTGTTTGCTCCGAAATTAAGCCACAAGATAGCCTTCTGAAACTGATACGAATCTGTGGTCATACCTTTCTACAGTGATTTCTCCAAAAAATATTAAGTTTTTGAGGAAACAGCCTACGAAGAAAGTAAATTGACCCATTTTGGAAGTGATTTTTCAATAGTTTGGCGAGATTTCTCATCGTTTGTGCAAAAAGTAAGCCACAAGATCATCTCCTAAAACTAATACAAATTCTTAATTTCTTAATTTTTCACTTGCAGATTGAGAGTAAATTTTTAGGGGTTCTTAGAAACAGTGGGAGAGATGGATATGATAACTATTATATAGTCAAAATTGGTGGTAATCCTCACACCATACAATTATTTTGATTGGGATCCCAAGGTGGCATTCCAACTCAAAAGAAAAAGACTATATAATTTGACAATGGCAACAGAAACAGAACCTACATCAGTGATTGAGAAGATGAGATAGGCAAACCGTAAGGATGAGGCCACATGACTACTTCTTGAGTTAATCTCCACTGATTTGTGGTTTCATCTTACCACATGCAAGACTCCAAACGAGATTTGGACCACCTTGGAAGGACTCGTTGGAAAGCAGGATGAGATGCGAGGTCATATGCTTGAGGTAGAGTTGAATACCTTAAACCCTAAAAGTTTTGATAATACACAATATTTTTTTACTTAATTTAAATATTTTCTATTGAGCTTGGGTGAATGTGGTATTGATAAGTCTACACAAAAGAAACAACTTATTCTAACAATCTTTTCCAAGCTAGGACCATAGTACATTGTATATGTCTCTAATTTCCATTCTAGCAGATGTCTTTTTGGAACAAATTGAAAAATGCCTACGTTGGCTCAGTTAATTGAGTCTCTTACATAAGAGCAGATAAAACTCATACAGATGGGCCTCATGAAATATCCAAAAACACATGCACTCACCATGCATGATGGAAAAGGGTCATTCAAACAGAACAGGAAGGAGGGATATTCCAAACCCTTTAATGATTCTTCAGGTTCTAAAGACTCTTCAGATTCCAAGAAGAAGAAGAAGGGAAATCAGTGCACTTACTACAGTAAACTGAATCATGAAGAATCCACATGCATGAAGAAACATATCGATCTTATGGCACAGGCACTTCAGCAGAACAACCTTGGAAACTTCATTCCAGAGGGAGTCAAGAAGTATAAGGAAGAAGATCGTGCTCCTAAGAAAGGTAATAATCATGCTCTTGTTGCAATTAATTCCTCATCTGATTCATGGATTATAGATTCTGGTGCATCCCATCATATGGCAGCGAAAGAGGAAGTGTTATCTTCCTTGAGTCCATGCTCAAGACCCCCTATTCTCATGGGGGATGATACTCCAGTAGCAGTAGCAGGAAAAGGGAAAGTGGAACTCCACAATGGAAATTTTGAGAATGTTCTACATGTTCCAAATCTTTCTATGAATTTGCTATCAGTTTATCAGATCACTCAGAAAGGTAAAAAGGTTGAATTTACATCAGATTTAGTTTCAATAATTGACATGCATGACAATTCCATTATGGCAATTGGTGAGGTAGATCACAAGTCAAGGTTGTATAAATTCACTAATTTTTCTGACGATGACTCCTCTATTCTACTTACACATAAGGAGACTACTTTACATGTACCTCCAGTGCAACATGCATATACTCTTGTTCTTCCATCAGTTTCGGACATGAAAGATGATTCCATGCACTCAGATTCTATGCATGGAAATAAGTAGGTAGTACAACCAGATAAGAAGCCAATGTCGAAACTTCAGCAGATTCCCAAGAAGGCACAGACCACACTTCAGGAAACAAGAAACTTTGCAGGGAATCCATTGGATTCGAGGATGACTCAATCTCATCATGAGGAGCCTTCTCATGTACTTTTAGCTTCAGAACCAGTGATGTCCATGCATTTCTATATGGTTCAATCTATTGATCCACAGAACTACAATAGTGTTGTGGGAAATCCATTATGGCAAGCACCCATGCAGAAGGAGTATGACTCACTCCTATAGAACCAGACTTGGGATTTGGTTCCACGTCCACCGGAAAGGAATATTTTCAGGTGCAGATGGGTCCACAAGATCAAGAAGTACAAGGCTCGACAGGTTTCCAAAGGAATTCATCAGATCCATAAATATTTCTACATCTTCACGAAGACTTTCAATGAGTAGAAGTTTCAGACTTTACGGGATTTTCTTGCAGTGAAGAACACAGTTGTCTAGTAGCTATTA
>CBVK0103605979.1:0-15467 GCA_900067695.1 Picea abies | reverse complement strand
ACTCATTTTTTACTCCATAGTGATGTTCAGGGGGGGTGTTGGAGAAATTTCTATTTTCGACACACTAGTTCAGTGGGAGTTAACTGACTAGTTCTATCTTAGACTTTCTATTTTTACCATCACTATTATGCATGCATGCATTCCTAATGAAAGCTAACTGTTTTATTGCTTTTATTAATTATGGAATTCTTTGCCCTATATATGAGTGTATTCCACTCATTCATTGTATCATATTGATCATGATTTATGTATCAATCATCATCTCATTGGAGTAGTGTGAATATATTTTCTCATTCTCCCATATTGAATCTCTCTTCCTTTCTTGATAAGATTTGTTTGTACTTGCTTTAGCTAGATCTCTTGTGAAGGTTTCCATGAAACACTGACATTAAGAGCTTAACATATTCAACCATTTGTTATTTTGACAAGCTGCTAGACAACTTAACATACTTTGGATCTTCCTCTATACCTAAATTGCATTTAGTCACATCATCATTTTCAGTTGAACCATTAACCTTCACAACAATGTCATTTCTATCAAACAATCTCTCCAAAGGAACTAGCCCTTTTGGAATATGGTTACTATGCAAATGAACAATATGATGGTCAACAATTTTATTTAGAAAAACATCAGTGTGAGGGATTTTTTCAGTGTCATAATATTGATCAATATGTAAAGCAGAAAACTCATCCACAGTCTCAAGAAATCTTTTTTTATTTCAAGATCATCCTCAAAAACCTTCCAATTTTTGATATTGTCAGGTATATAGGGTCTATACTTCACTTCCACGTCATATTTTATTTTATGGGGAAAGGGAACTCTGAAATTACTTGCTGAAACAACCAAGGAATCCACCATATTGTTCTCCTCTCTTGGAACAAATGAGATATTAAAAGCTAGGAAGAAACTATCAACAAGATCCCAAACTTCATTTCTGCAAGTCCTTAACCTAGGGTGTTTAGCTTGATATAGATATTTTATTTGATGGACAATTAATTCAACATCTCCAAACACTCCTAGCTCTTCAATCCTCATGTCTTTGGCAACCCTCAAACCCAAAACAAGAGCCTCATATTCTGCCACATTTTTTGTAGTTTCAAATTCAAGCTTGTAGGATAAAGAAATTATATCTTGAGTAGGGGAAATAAATACTACCCCGACACCAACACCTTATTTAGAAGAAGCCCCATCAAAAAACATCTTCTAAACATAGGTATTAGGAAGAGAGTCTTCACAAGAGGTAATGGACTGTTTTCTAATTTCAATAGGAGGTTGAGGAGCATTGGTGAGCTGCAATATATTGGATCCTAAATCAATATCAAGTGAAAAAATAGGATGGTTGGTGGTATTTGCTTCATCATTGATGATGTAAGCTAATTGAGCCTCCTTATAAAGCCTTATATGTTCTCCCCCAAACACAGGAATGGTGGCAAATGAAAGGTCCATCTGCAAGGTTCCCCCTAGTCTTTTTATCCAATATCTTGACAAGAGAATCCCAAACTTAGGGGGTACATTAGCCACAACAATATCCATGACCACACTTTTCATGGGAAACTGAAACAAGGTCACAACCAGATCTTTGATAACCCCAAGACACTTCACTTTCCTAGATTCAAAAGAGTATAAGTCATGGTAGTTTTTTGTAATTTCTAACCCAAGCTCATCCATGACTATTTTAGGCATGAGATTGTGAGATGCCCCTAAGTCCATCAAGTAGTTGTGCAACACTTTATCATGAATGTTCAAGGATGTATAGAAAGGAGGGGATGAATCATCTCTATATTCTACCAAAGGTCCTAGGATAACAAATGGTTTTTCATATTGAAGGTTAACTAAATCTGTGGAATTAGAAGAAAGCTCGGGCTGCAGCATTTTAGAAAGTTATCTTTTAAATTCCTCATTCTTGATCAACTCCAAAAAAGGTATAGGGATTTTGATCTTTTGGATTTCATTTTCAAAGCTAAAGGGGGATGGGGATTTTAGAATTTATTTAACTTCTAAGGCAGGGCTCTTAACCAATGTTTGAGGGCTTTTCACATCTTTTCCTTTGCTGCTAGCTACCACAACCTTATCATAATGTTTTTTTTTAGTGGGTTGATCAAAAGTGTTAGTCTTTACCTCTTTCTTTTTGGACCTTAGGTTGTATCTATTAGGACTGCCATTTGTTTTCTCTCCTTTACTCAATTCATTTAATTGACTATCCATGAGACACTCCTCATATGCATATTGGATCAAATGAGGAGAAGAAGTGGTTTCACCAAGACAATGAATTTCAGGATCAGTTTCTTCATCCTCTCCTTCTTCATCAACAACAAGGTTGTTTTGGAGAGGGGTTTAAATTTTTTTATCATCCCCATCCCTATTTCTTGGATCTCTTTGGAGGAATCAAGGGGCATTATTTGGTCTTCTGAAATTACCTCTATTGTCATCATTCTGTGTTTTGTTTTCCTTCAAGCTTAAACTTCTCCATTTCAGCAGAAAGTGCTTTTACCAATTTTGTAAGTTCATCAACCTAAGGGTGGATAAAAGGAGATTCAAAGGTTGAAGCTTTAGCCCTACCTTTCCTTCTATCCCTATCAGACTTTCCCCTAAGTTTTTCAGTTACCAATATAATGGATTCTACTTCTAAGGCTGCATCTTACATATGGGATAAAGAGGTAGATATTCGTTCTCTCAATAGGAGGCAAAATGCAAGTTCCAAAAGCGTTGGCATAGGTAATCTTGGCATAGGTTTTAGTAGGCTTGATTTCAGTGGAATCTTGTTGTACATTTTATTGAATCTCTTAAATTCGGAAATAGACTCCCCATCTTTCCTCTTAACTGATCCAAATTATGTAATATAATAAAGGAAATTCGTTTTATCCCCCTAATTCCTCAAGAAAGCATCATCCAAAGCTTCAATCCCAGCAATAGATACAGGAGTCAAACCCCTAAACCATTTTCTAGCCTTACCATCAAGGCTTTGTACAAATACTCTCATCCATACATCTTCATTTTCAATGTTAAGATTATTTGCATAACTATAAAAGGTTGCAAGGTGTTCTTCTGCAATTGTGTCTTCCTCCCCAGTAAACTTGGGAATGTACTTAAGGTAGTCTCCAGCTGGGAGAACATTCATAGGCTGGGAGAACATTCATAGGCTGAGGGGCATACCTAGCATCCACTATGAAACCATCCTATTTCTAGGAATATTAGCACCTGCCATTGGGTTGTGAACTGTAGGAGAACAAGGGGGAGATGGAGCTTTTATATTTGCAACTATAGTTTGGGTTTGAGAGGAACGAGGTAACTTGGATGGAGAGGTTTCATATTTCAGAGGAAGAGTTTGACCCTTGCAGAAAATGAAATAGGGTCATATGGAAAAGAGGTTTCCTCTTTTTTAGTCTCAGTAACTTTGATAGGAGGAGGAGTAGGAAAAATTTAAGTGGGAAAATCTTCAAGACTCTCGAGTCTAAACAACTTTACAATATCAGGGGAAAAAAGGGTTTGAAAACTTTCTTCTTTGAATTGAGGGATAAAACATGAATATTCAACAGGGAAATTTTCAAAATCTAAACTTCTAGAAACTTCAGTAGAAGGTAAAATAAGAGGGTTAGATATGGCTAATGAAGTATAAAAAGTAGAATCATATGAATGACCAGAAGTACCTGGTATAGGAGCTAAAAATCCTTCTTGAGAAGCCTTTCCTTTTTTGAGAATCTTCTCTGGGTCAACTTCAGGTGTTGCTAGAGGTATATGTGGAGTAGACCTCGTGTGTCTATCTTTGGGAGCCACAACTGAAACAGTGGAGTCGCAGGGTGCAAGCTGCAATATTCAATGTATTGATTTCTAATGCACCTTCAGAATCAATATTGCTTTGTCATTCAATCCCAGGGAAATGTCTTCAATTCGTTCCTTGACAATGGCACCAAAAATGTTAGCACTGAGAATCACCCTCATAATTCAAAGAGGATAAGCTCAGTACCAATCAAAATATGTATAAATGTAAATGAGTTATTAAAGGTCAAATGAACAAAACTCAGAGTAATAATGTTTTAACTCAGAAATATGGGCTAGCATGCATAATTAAATGAGGTATTGATTAGCTTCAGTCGGTGATTTGAAGTAAAAGTGAATAGGAGGAAGACTTAATGAGGGAGGTGTAAAGTTCTTCTATTGACACCAGGTCTTCAAGCAACCAAAGGAATAAAAATGCAAACACCAGAACTTCTTGAATTTAAAGTTAAAGAACATTGAAGAACATCATAGCAGTATTATAATCAAACATTCATCATAACACAACCATAAAACTCTCATATGGATCATCCAATCATGAGTACTTTAGTATAAGAGGCAATAAGATGATATAAAGAGAAACTGACTTTTATTAATCAAAAAGTCTCAAGTCCAATACATAACCAGAGAACAATCTACTTAGTCAAAAATATTACAATTAGGGAGCCTTGCTCAACCATTCGAACCTATCTAATAATTTAGAATATGTATTTATAATCAAAAGAGGAAAGGAAACAACTAGAGGTGCGAGTTGGCCTTCTCAACCTAGGATTCTTCAAAACAACTAAAATTCTAACACCTGTGCCATGTCGGAGACCACTCCAACAAGAATTAAATGGCATGTCTCCTTGCTTAAGCACATTCATTTTCAGTGCCAAGTGTCTTCAAGTGGTCCTATGATGCCTCCATGCTGCCACCTGTGATCCTTGCTTCTCTCCATATCATCAACAATCAAGAAGGAGTCATGAATTTGAATCCTTTGACTACAAGGGCTAGTTCATAGCACCATTCAGTAGTGCATTTGGTATCCATTTCTATAGCGCCCTTTACAAAACAAGTCTGCAAATTTCATAGCGCCTCCTCCAAAACAACTCTGAATATTTCATAGTGCCAATTCTGTGTAGCTCTGCAAATTTGCTAGCGCCATCCATCAAATGGTTATGCAGATTCAGTAGCACCACTGTTGAAATAGTTCTGCAGAATCGGTAGCACCACTGTTAATTTAGCTAGGAGATTTCATAGCATTCTGCAAAATCAATAGCGCCATTGCAGAACATACTATATAGATGATTCCATAGCACCATGGATTTACAAAATGTCTATGTTTTTTCTATGTGATGAGACTCATCCTTCAAAATCACAAAAAACTTAGTTGATGGACTAGGAGACTATAGATTCTTGTATAGGTGGAAAAATTATACTGTCCTTGATCACCTTACACTTGCAAAAATTTACCACCCACAAAAATGGATCTGTCATCCCCCAACTTACTTCATCAATCTAGCACTCCTCCTTGTTGTCGAAGAACTTCCCTCTGCCATAGCAATATATTTTTCCTTTGCAGGGATATTCCTCTTGATTACAGGTGTACTCTTCTTAAATGTTGGTTCATCTCTTTCAGTTTCATCTTCTACCAAAACATTTTAGTTCCTCTGTGCCAGTTCATTCTTAAAATGTTGCAATTCCTCCTTGATCTTTCTGTTTTGGGACTGAAAGATTATGTTTTTCCTGTAGAGGTTCTTAAGTTGCCTATGGAGAGGCAGGACTCTTCTTGTTGAAAAATTTTCCAGATCAAGGGTTTCATTGTATATATCCATGATCTCCTTCATCTTGATTCTCCCAATCAAACTTTCTTCTTTCAAATGAGCAACCTCCTTCCTAGCCTCCTTGAGTTGTCTGATCAGTCTTTTCAAAGTGGGATTACTAGGTGGAGTGTTGATGTTGATCACCTCAATAGGTTTCTAAGTGGATTTACCATTATCTTTATGTTGAATAGAGGCTTTGTCTATCACCTCAATAGGTTTCTCAATGCCTTTACCCTTATCTTTCTCTTTCCTTGGAACTGAAGCCTTGGGTAAGACTTCTACTTCAACAGATTCCTTGAGTGTTGATGATCTAGTAATAGGATTCTTGATTCTGATCTTACCTGATGGAACAAGTGAAGGGAAATGAAAAATTTTCCCCCTCCTGGTTGTGGTTTTAGTGGATGAAGGGACTTCTTCCAATTTAGTTGCAGAAGGAAGTGAGAAATCTCTCTATGGAGAGTGATGAACCTCCCTATCTTCTTCTTCAATTTCATTGAGGTCTTCTTTGTCTTGAGTAGTGGGTTTTATTTTTCTCTTCCTGCTTGTTTCTGCTGGGAAACACTACTAGATGGAAAAGGGATCTACATCCTAGACTGAGGGGTAGTATATCAAGTTGCATATGGGCAGAGACAATGAATTGTTCCCAAGGAGTGTTCTTCTTCTTCAACTCTTCCATCACCAACATCCTGATCAACCTAGAGTGAAAGACACCAGTGTCCAAAGCCTTGGACTTGGCTTGGACTCTATCAGACATCTTTCCCATGCTCCTCAAAAGATTAAAAGGGATATTCATTGCATATTTACCAGTGAAATGTACCAAGAGTCTTATATGATATTGGTATAACATGTTAAACCTTTTGTCACATGTAAAATATCTCTGGATGATTTCAGCATTTTATCAAAACCTTCAACTAGGTGACTTCTAGGAACTCCCTTAGACAAATTTTTTGTCCAATAGTCTAGTTTGAGGAAGTCCTTAGAGAAGGCAACATTGAGGATCATGGATTTGAACCATCTCTCACCAATATTAGGAATCTCAGTGGTTGCTGAAATAGAGGCTTCAGATACCTCAAACTCAAGGTTTCCCATCTTAGTCTTAATGTCATCAAAGTGTAATAAAAATTTCCTTGCTACTTCAGGGTGTCCCCTCTGCATGTTTTGGAAAAAATAGAGGCAACCAACCCTTTAGAAAACCTCCCTGACAATTGGCTCAGCGTCAAACATGTGCATGTCAGAAGGTTCAATCCTGAACACACTCCCTCCCTTGTGAGACTTATTCCTTTGAGGTGTCTCCATGGATATAAACAGGGGATCAAAGGTTGTGGTGTACTGAGGGGTAAAGGAAACAAACAAAGGCAGGGATCAAGGAGTAATGACATAGGCTAATGGTTTATCTCTCTCTCAAGTATTTTCCTCCAACTCTTCTTGAATTAACAATAGACTGATTTGATGGCTTTTCTTTAAAATGGAGAGAAAGAAACTCTAAGTTAAGGAAGTAAGGGATGCACTGCTCAGTTTTATGTCACCACACCATGGTCATCAAAGTTTTGAAAGGGTAGGGACTTCTTCCAATCACTGCCAGCAAATCTTAGGATGAATGAATGATGATACAGTGAATAGAAGAGGCTAATACATGGGTATTTGAATACAAAACATAGCACTGACCAATCCAAGTAAAACACAACACATGAGACAGGGGATCTATAGCGTAGTTTTAGTAGCGACTTTATGTAGCACAATGCACACACAAGGGCCAAGTGATTGAACAAGTATTCAATATTTATAAGAAAAATTACCTTACCTATAGAATAGATGAAATCCAGGTGGCAAATGGCTGCAAAGTCTGTGAAAAAGAGCTACAAGTGCAAATGGATGAGAGAGGATGCAGTCTGCAACATTGAGCGCTACCAAAAGCCAAGGCATGGGTACCTTAAGACTTTTCCATGCAATTGAAAGGACTCACATAATACCTGGAGATTGTGACTGATAATGGAGGATCTGCAACAAACCAGGGAACTACTACATCCACCTCAACCTCCAATTGAGCTTTGACAATCGACCTTGTAGTGCAATCTGTAAATGGCCTGTACTAGTGATTTTAGTAGCATCGAGCTTGGGATAAAAATTCAAATGCTTAAATAGTTAGAAATATCATAAATGAACAAATATCAATATTCTATTTTAATGACAAGGGTGCTGAAAAGTAGAGAAATCATGACCTCATCTGATTATAATGAATTATGGTAAATAGGGATGATTTTAGGGGCTAAATTTCGCTCATGGGCTAATTTTCCATGGTTTTTCCAAAAACGATATTTGCTATTTTAAATATAATTCGCCCAAATTCTATAGGATAATATTATTTTACCTTAAAAATAGCCAAAAATTTATAAAAACTATATAAATACTTAGAAATTTGAATATTTTTAGTAAAATATCGCCAAACATTTATAGTTGACATATGAAGGATTAGTAATATTCACCGTTTCTACATTTAAAAATAAATTTCCATCCTTAAAATCATCCTTGATGGTAAAGAGCATAGGACAAAGGTGCGCTACGAAAACTCCTAGTAAGTTGGCAATGCCTTTTTCAAAATTTGATTTGACCCCCCTTTAACGGACATAGGGACAGCATGGAAAGGATAATGAGTATGAGTGTATGGAGTGATGTGTCAAGTCATCAGGATAGTGGGGTCGATTATGCTTGATCTGAACTCAAAAGGTGATTCAAAGACATAAACCATAAAATGAACATAGGCTTAAAATCTATGTGTGAGCCAAAAGTGAGCCAAAACCCAAGTCTTTATTAACCTAAGAAAATCACAAAAAGAAAAATAAAGAAAACCTAAAGTCTAAAGGATAAAAAATTAAAACTAAGGGATAAAATACCCAAGGCAATTTCATGTGATAACACCTGGGATAAAAGATCATTCTTGTTGTTCTGTGCAACTTCCTTGTTGTCCTTGCCAATCCTAGAATTCCCTTGCCTGATGGAGTTTAGTCCTAGCTCAGGGGTGACCTGTTGTTAAGTGTGATGAGTAGTGTGGTCTAAGGCTAGGAGGTTTGTGGAAGGTCTGCATGTAGTTGGTGGTCATCTATTAAAAGATAAGTACCAATTTTGTGTCCGTTGTATGTTGTGTATTTGTAATTTCATTATAATTAATGAGTAATGCATGTATATATATGTGGCCTGTATGTGTTAATGTTGCTCCCATATGAAAAGGTGTATGAGTAGAGTATTGACATCTATTTAATTATATTAGATAGATATATATTTATATGTGTGAATACCAGATGTTATCTCTATCTTCTGGTTAAGTTTTATATGTGATTATTTCCACAAAGTTACTCGGTGGCATGGCCTAGCCTGTTGTTTAAGGTCGGGAATGTTGAAGAAATGGTATCAGAGCAGTAAATACAAAGTTAGGGTTGCTTTGGTAGCATTACTCGACCAGGGTCGTCAGCAAAGGGACATTACAAATTGGTATCAGAGCCAAGGTTTCGACACTGAACCTAGATGGGCCATGTTAGGGGTTAGTGAGACAATATTTCAGGGTGAATTTTTGCCGAAAGGGACAAAGTTTAATTTTAGAGCATTCTAGAGTGCCAAGACAATACCTTGATCGTGTTATGAAGCTCGAGAGGTATAACGGTTTATGGAATGGTGGAAGATAAAAGAGACTATAGTAAACGTGGGTTTGGAACTGCAAGGTTTGAAGTTGGGTAGTGGGAGTTGTTTAGGAGAAGGAAGATCCTTCACAATCGTCAGATCTGGAGAAAGGTGCATGAAGATTAACCCCTAAGTACTTCAAACTTCACAACTTCAACAAATTTTATGTGTAATAGAGAAGAAAGGGTCGAAGTCGAAGTCTTGAAGTGACGTGTCTTGCTGACGTCACTAAGGATCACGTGGACACATGGGATGTGTTCCATGTCTCAGTGAGTTAAGAACCTTCGTAAGACAAAAATGCAGTTAGAACGTGACACGAGGAAGTTAAACTTGCCAAAGATGTTAGATGGATCAGGCCCGCATTAACTTTGATCACTATCTATCAAGATCGATGACCAGGCGGCATTGCGGAGATCAAAGATGCGTGAAAGATAATTCTATAAGGCAGTCTTACAATCCAAACCACGGTTTCCCATAAAGGGTGTGTGTCAGCATGGGAACAATTATGGAATGATCAGTGGGTTACTCCAAAACTGTCGACCCATGTCCCTACAATTTGAAAAGTATAAAGTTTGATGTGACTTTTTGGTATCTTTTAGTTCAAGCACGGAAACCATGGGCCCCAGTGGATGTGTGGTGCTAGATCATAAAGTCCATAGACTAGACACTCCAAAAGAAATGGCTCGTGATGGAATGGGAGGAAGAAACCCCCAAATTTTCGTTACGTCGAAGTAAAGTGACACGATGATGTCATCAGAGTGACATGGAAGTATACGGAGACTCATGGTTCAAGAGTTTGGGTTGAGTAAAGGTGGAATCATCCGAAGTCCTGGAGCCCCGAAGCTCTGAAGTCCCGAAACCCTGAAGCATGGAGTGCCATATAGAGTATTAGTCGCTAGATGCTAGGAGACGTGGACTGTTTATCCACCCTACTTCGTGAGTTCGCTAATATGACACTCAGAGAGATTTTATGTGATGTGATTTTAAATCCGTCAAAGCCCGGAGCCTGAAGTTTCAGGGTTTCGGATAAGCGCCCAAATCATAAGTGTCTAGTCACAACCATGGTCACATGTGAACCAAGGGCTGAAGAAAAGGGGCTAGCGCCTGAACTTTGTTACAGAACAAAACTGGGCTTAGATATTAAAGCCTGAGGAGTTCTTGACCGACCAAGACCTGTAGAAAATGGAATCTGATATTTTTTTTATTGAATCAGATTGGTTAACTCCATAATTTTTTTTAAAGACTGATAGCCTGACAAACATCTGATTAATTACACATTTTTGCAGAGTTAACAATTGACGGGCCAAACCAAGTTGTTGCATAGTGCAAAGCATGGAGGAGGCACATGATGCTTACAGTTCAGAAAATGAAGTTATAGGAATGGATGTCCATTTAGGAGTTGAAGGATCAAACCCCAATGAGCATGGAGAGGAAATAGATAAAGACATGGGCATGATGAAAATCATTAAAAAGTTGCAGAAAGATGTCCAAACTCACCGAGAAGATAACAAAAAGCTCATGAAATCTAGGGAGAAACAAGGAGAATTCAACATAGAGTTGATGCAGAGCCTAGAAAGAATAGAAAATAAATTGAATAAGGAGAGTGGCTCAAGAAAATCAGGAAGTCACAGAAGAACAAAAAGTGATAGTAGACATCACCAACACTCCACGAGGCATTCCAATAAGAGATCATACAACAACTAAAGTCCATCCCCTGTTAGGAAGCATAATAGGTCTGGGGAAGATGAGCTATGAGGGAAAATGAACAAAATCAAAAGTACTACGTTTGATGGGGAGCACAAGAACGATGAAGATGCAGAGACATGGATTTTGAGCATGAGAAAGTATTTTCAATTTCATAATTATTCTTCTTATGCGGAAGGAAGAATTTCCATCTATCAACTCAAATGGAATGAATTTGTATGGTGGGATCAACTTGTGAAAGTACAACATGTCAGAGAGAAGAATGTTGCATGGAGGGAATTCAAGAGACATTTTGAAAGGAAGTACCTAACTAAGAGGTATAATGATAAGAAAATGAAAGAGTTCTTTGAACTCAAGATGGGAAGTCTGTCCATTGATGAGTATGAAAGAAGACTCTTGGAGTTGTTGAAGTATGTCCCCTTCATCAAGGATGAGACAGTTAATATTCAAAGGTATCTAAGTGGGTTGTCATCTTCCATCAGTGACAAGATCCAATATTATGATCCTAAAACTATGGAAGAAACTATAAGGAGAGAAAAATGCTTATATGATCAACAAAAAGAAAAGCCTACTTTCCAAACAGCTTGGGGAGAGAAGAAGAAGTTTAAGAGTGAGCAGAGGTAGAAGGGAAATAAACCCCCTTTTTCAGGAATAGTCCTCAAGGACAACCAATTTTGAGAAATTCGAGGATGGCTGAAGTAGGTGGGCAAAGGCCAAATTAGACACCTATGGAATGTTGGGGATGTAAAGGAAATAATAGGTATAGAGATTTTCCTCACAGAAAGGACAAGATGAGAGTTGTCCACAATGTTCAACAAGATGAAACAATGGAGGACATGGGAAGGAGAGTACCAAGAATCTATGCAGCCCTGGACAACAAGCAAGTTGAGTTTCAATAACATGTGATTGAAGTTGAAGGTATGATCAATAACCATGCCTTTACTATTTTAATAGACTCAGGAGCTAGTCATAGTTATATAGATTCTAAAGTTGTGGAAATATTATGCTTGCTGAGAAGCAAGCATGAGAAATCTTGGCTGGTATAGCTGGCTATAAGAGCCAAGAGGGAAGTTGTTGAGTCAGTTAAATCATGTCCAGTGGGCATGAATGGACTAAATACCAAGGCAAATCTGCATATCTTGTCTTTAGGATCATATGATTTCCTAATTGGTATGGATTGGTTGGACCAACACCATGCCATTTTAGACTGCCATAACAAGGCATTCACTTGCTTGAATGAGGAAGGAAATCAGAGAGTAGTCCAAGGAATACCCAGGGCAGTTGCTATTAGAGACATTTCAACAATGGAGCTGAAGAAATGCTACAGGAAAGGATGTCAAATGTTTACAGTTCATATGGAGGTAGCATCTAAGGATAAGGTGACAATTCTAGAGGACCATGTAGTCCTGGAAGATTTTGAAGATGTGTTCAAGGAGGTACCAGGACTACCACCAAAGAGAGATATTGATTTCTTTATAAATTTGACGCCTGGAGTAGCCACAGTGTCCAAGACTCCCTACATAATGAGTACACCAGAGATGAAGGAACTGCAACTGCAATTTGAAGAGATTCTGAAGAAGGGGTATATCCACCCAAGAGTATCAACTTGGGGTGCCCCAGTCTTGTTTGTAAAGAAGAAAGATGGAACAATGAGATTGTGCATTGATTTCAGGCAGTTGAACAAAGTGACTATAAAGAGAAAGTATCATTTACCAAGGATTGATGATCTCTTTGATCAATTGTAGGATGCAAAGATATTTTTGAAGATATATCTCAGGTAGGGGAACCATTAGGTAAGTATTAAATAGGAAGACATTAGCAATACCGTCGTCATAACAAGGTACAATCATTATGAATTCACAGTGGTGCCATTTGGGTTATCAAATGCACCAATTGTTTTTATGTGATTAATGAATAGCGTTTTCAGGGAATATTTGGACAAGTTTGTCATTGTCTTTTTGGATGAAATCCTTGTATATTCCAAGTTAGAATAAGAGCATGAGCATCATTTGAGGATGGTCTTGCAAGTGCTAAGAGAGCATCAATTGTATGCCAAATTGAGCAAGTGCTCGTTTTATCAAAATCGAGTTCACTATTTGGGGCATATCATATCGGAAGAAGGGATAGTCGTGGAACCTAAAAAGATTGAGGCCATTAAAGGGTGGACAACACCTAAAAATGTAACATAAGTCATATCCTTCATGGGTCTAGATGGCTACTATAGAAGGTTCATTGCAGGGTTTTTGAGAATAGCTCACCCCATCACTTCCTTGCAAAGGAAGGGGAAGAAATTTCAATGGACAGAAGAATGTGAAAGACACTTCCAACAATTGAAGCAGTTGTTAACCAATGCACCAATTCTGAATATTGCAGACCTAAATGAAGATTCTATGGTTTTCACAGACGCGTGTAAAGAAGGACTAGGAGGAGTCCTCAACCAGAATGGGTTTGTGATATGTTTTGAGTCCAGAAAATTGAAAGATCATGAAAGGCTCTACGCCACTCATGATTTGGAGTTGGCATCCATTGTACATGCTCTAAAGAAATGGAGACATTACCTCATAGGAAATATGTTTGAGCTCATGACAGGCCATCATGGTCTGAAGTATTTGTTTGATCAACCTACATTGGATGCCAGGAAGAGTAGATGGTTGGAATTCCTCTGTGAATATGACTTTGATATCAAGCACATCAAAGGAAAGGAGAACAAAGTGGCCAATGCACTGAGCAGGAGAGTGCATGAACTGCATCTTATAGCCATCATCATGTATCAGACAGATCTTCAAGGTAGAATCTCTGAGGCTGCAAAAGTTGATTCATAGTACATAGAATTGGTAACAAAATTGCAGCAAGGTAAAATGCAGCAGAACACTAAAGTTTTCGAATTGGGAATTGATGGAATTCTCTTGTACAGAAACAAATTTTATGTACCAAACTCTTCTGAATTGAAGAGTGCAATTTTAAAATAAATGCACAATGTACCTTATGCAGGACACCCAGGATATCAAAAAACAATTTCAACAGTCAAAAGTCAAAAGTCAATATTATTTTCCAGGCATGAAGAAGGAAGTTGTTTAATTTATTGTCAAATGATTGGAATGTCAAAAGTTACAGGTTGAGTGTAGACACCCAGTTGGTTTGCTACAGCCATTAACCATCCTTGAGTGGAATTAGGAAGTGGTGACAATAGATTTCATCACAGGGTTGCCCAAAACAAGCAAGCAACATGATGCAATCATGGTAGTAGTGGACAACCTTACTAAAGCTGCCCATTTTATTCCATTGAAGACCACTCACAAAGAAACTAAATTTGTTGATATCTATATAAGGGAGGTAGTACGACTGCACAACATTCCCAATACAATTGTTTCTGACAGAGACCCAAATTTTACCTCAAAGTTCTGGAGAGGACTATTTGAGGGGTTCTGAACGAACCTAAACTTCAACACAGCCTATCACCTTGAGTCATATGGACAAATAGAAAGAGTAAACCAAGTGATAGAAGACATTCTAAGGATGTATGTGATGGACAAACCATCTAAATGGGAAGATTATCTACACGTGGTATAATTTTCCTACAATAATGGGTATCAAGCATCATTGAAGATGAGCCTGTTTGAAGCACTTTATTGTAGAAAGTGCAACACCCCAATAAGTTGGTGTTGGTTTTTCTTCATATAAGATATGATGGATATATTATTACAATGATGAGTGTTCCATATATAGGGAACATATGGTGACCAACCATGAAAGGATGCGTCCCTTGAATAATCAATAATTATTTATTATTATCATTTACTTATTATATATTATATTTAATAATCAATAATTGTATTATTAATTATTATTCTAAGAGAATGCCTTCCCGATATTGTCCAAACATCATTACTCCCTCTCAATGATGGAAACATTTTGCAACATGCCAAGCTTGTCTTTGAAGTATACAAACTACACCCTAGACTCATGACACTTGTCTATCAGTCTTTGGAGACATCTCTCTCCCATCTGAATCGAGGAGAAACTCCTTCTGCAGCTCTCCCTCTAAGCTAATTAACTCTCTCTAAGATTAGGCTCACTTTGGGTCCGCATGTAATAGCATATAGCATCTTGAGTCTTTATCATTCCTTGCCAAATCACCATGACTAGGAAAAATACAACACCAAGATCTTTCACGACAGGTACACACCTATGAGTGAATGTTGGTCTGATGCTAACCGACACGTGGAAATCACTCCAAGCACCTCGAGTCCATATTATTCCTTGTCATGATCAAGGAACGACTATGTCTAGGCCCATTTACCTCAAGTGCACCTTTATGATAAATGTATCCTATCTCCCTTGGTCTGCAGCCCAATCTAGGAGAAGTTCCACCAGATGTTGAAACATCAACACTCTGTTAAGAACCAAATATCAATATAGCATAGAAAAACCTCAGAAATAGTACTCAATGCCTTGAAAAAGAGATAATTTCATATAATAAGACTCTTTGAAGGGGCAACCTCCTTTTACCC
>CBVK0103605968.1:0-26716 GCA_900067695.1 Picea abies | reverse complement strand
TAGGCAGTTGATTGGATCATTGGTGTACATGATCCACACTAGGCCAAATATATGCTATGCAGTGATTACAATGAGTCAGTTCATGACTGAACTGAGACAGAGACATTGGGTGGCAATAAAGCACATCTTGAGATATCTCAGAGGAACCATTACTTATGGTCTGAGATATACATCTAGTGGTGGTTTATTTATGCATGGGTATGTAGATGTTGATTAGGCGGGAAGCCCAGTGGATCGGAAGATTACTTCTGGATACTGCTTCAGTTTAGGATCCGCTATGATCTCTTGGTCAAGATGGAAGCAGGGATCCATTGCACAGAGTACAACAGAGGTTGAATACATTGCATCAAGTGATGCTAGCAAGGAAGCAGTATGGCTCAGAAAATTGGTTTCTGGGTTGTTTGGTGACAAGCTCGAGACGACGGTGGTTCACTGTGATAATCAAAGTTGCATAAAATTGACAGAGAAACCGGTATTTCACGATAGGTCAAAACATATTGACATGAGGTACCACTACATCCGTGACTTGGTCCAGAGAAAAATTGTAAAGTTACAGTACATAGCCATGAGAAAGCAGGTAGCTGATATCCTGACCAAGCCTCTGACCTCGAGACAGTTTGTGCAGATGAGAGGCAAGCTTGGTGTGGCTGATAATGACTCCCTCGTTGAGAGAGAGTGTTAAATTTGGTACCATCGACAGTAATTCTCCAATGAGAGGCCATATGGGCCACCCTGAGGCTAGCCAGGGAGATTTGGAGAATCAACCAGCCTTGTGAGGTATTGAAAAAATCTAGGGGGAGCGTACAACCTCTGTGAGTCAAACCAAAATTCAGGACGAACGAGATGTTATGTGAGTCTAATGCAAAAGTCAAGGGGAACATACAACCTCTGTGAGCATAGAAAATCTAGTGCAAAAGTCATGGGGAACGTACAACCTTTGTGAGCATAGACAGACTAGTGCAAAAGTCAGGGGGAACATACAACCTTTGTGAGCCTAGTCAAGCCTTGTGACCCATGAGCAAAATTCAAGGCAAGGCACCCCATAGCAAAAGTTAGGTTTAATATAAAATTCATATGATCTTGTAACAAACGATATTCCTAATATTGCAAATGATATAAATGTATCGATCTAGTGCATTGGCACGTGTAACATTATCCACCATGAAGAGAATTTTGAATTTCCTTGTAAAGAGTCGAGTTGTAACTGAAGTCTCAAGTCTAGTTCTATTTTAGAACTAAAGTGTAATGTTGAGTTGTAACTGAAGTCTTCAGTCTAGTTCTATTTTAGAACTAAAGTGTAATGCTCAGTTGTAACTGAATTCTTAAGTCTGGTTCTATTTTCGAACTAAAGTGTAATGTTGAGTTGCAACTAAAGTCTTAAGTCTAGTTCTGTTTTCGAACTAAAGTGTAATGTTGAGTTGTGACTGAAGTCTCAAGTCTAGTTCTATTTTTGAACTAGAGTATACCAGTCTCAAGTCTAGTTCTAAGCTCGAACTAAAGTATGAAGTTGAGTTATGATTAAAGCATGCAAACAAGTTACTATTTTGAGCCTCTCCTCTTCTCCTCTTCATCCTAATAAGCAGAGGTAGACCCCTCTCTTCAGGACAGTTTGATATGTAGGTTAAGGGTGAAGCATTAGAGGAGCATATCAGTGATAAAGAGGCAACATACCAAAGAAGCATATCAGTGTTGTATATCCGCAATAGAGGCTGCATATCAGAGGCGTATATCAACAGCATATCAATGTTGTATATCAACAATAGAAGCAGCATATCAAAGGTGTATTTCAGCAAGGTCTCTTAGGTCTTTCTCAGGTCAGAGTCATCTTAGCAAGCTCTTTAAGAGAAGAACATTCATGGTGGATATTTGTAAGTGATCTTACATTATTAATGCAATAAGCAATAAAGGAATATCGTTTGTTGGGGTTTTTCTCCCTGTACAGGGTTTCCCCAGGGTATATGTGTTGTTGATGTGCATGCTTACTTATCTACACAGTTATTGTTATTCAATTATGATTTGTTATTGTTGAAGCGTATTAAGCTGGAATCAAAGTATTGAAGAAAATAAAAGAATTAATCCGCATTAGAAATCAAGCTCATAATTTAACAGTAATTACTATTGTAGATAAAATTTTAATGTTTATTTTGCTACTTAGCCATGTTAGATCTAACAGATTCATATCTAAATGAATTAAATAAGTTAGATGGGTTGAATTATATAAATTGGAAGTTTAAGATGTAGATTTTGATGGAAGGATACAATGCTTGGGAAATTGTGAGTGGAACTGAAGCTAAACTAGTTGCTCATGGAACCTCAATTCAAGATTGGGAGAAAAGAGAACCAAGGTAAAGGTTCCCTCGAGAATGTCTATGAAAGACATTATCATTCTTGGTATAAGGGAATGCAATACATCTATGGGAGATATTAAAAGGTTTTTATGAAACAATAAATACAAATAGAGTGATATTTTTGAAGAGTGGGCTTCTTTAAGTTAAAATGGAAGAAAATGAAAATATTACTAATTATCTCTCTAGAATTAAAGATTTAAAAGATAAGTCATGTAATATTGGTGACAAAATATTAAGTAGTGATCTAGTTAGTATAACATTAAATAGTATGTTACATGAATATCAAGTATTTATCACCACTCTTGCAGCAAGAGAGAAAACACCTTTGCCTGATTACTTGACATAGATCCTTATGCAAGAAGAGAAAATGAGGAAGACTGTCAATAGCATATTTCATATTTCAAACTTTTGATCAAGCTCTAATGGATAAAGGCAAGAAACCATACAAACGAAGTTCATGGATGAAGAACAAAGAAGGAAAATCCGACATGAAAATGTATCAAGGTGAAGTTTCATGAAAGACAAGTACCAATGTGAAGAAGAATGGTACATGTATCTATTGTGGTAAATTTAGACACTATGCTTATGAATATAGGAAAAAGAAGTTTTAGTCTAAATATATAAAATAATTATTCGATAGAGAATCATTCGTAATAGTTTGTGGGTTGAAGCTATAAGTACAACTCTGTATTTACAAAATAGAATTCAAACCAAGTTTTTAGAGAATAAAACTCCTTATGAATGATTAAAAAGATATAAACCAATTGTTAATTATTTGAAAGTTTTTGGGAGCAAAGAATTTTCTCACATCCCAAAGAAAAATAGAAGAAAACTTGACACAAAATTAATCAAATGCATTTTCATGGGTTATTGTGTTGAATATAAATATTACAAAATGTATAATCCTATTACTCATATATTTTTTCAAGTAGAGATGTTATATTTTAATGAGATTGTAGATGATAATTATCAAGATATATTGAAATTTCCTAAAAAAAAAAAAATATTAAAATTGAAAAAATATAAAAAAGTGAAAAAGTTAAATCTCAAAATGACATTCAAAAAAATACACCAAGAAAGAGTGTATTTACTTTACCAAATAGTGAAGAACTATGAAAATCAACAAGAAAAATCAAAACACCATTCTTATTATTATTCTTTGATGTTTCAAGTCACAAATGTTGAACCTTTAGATATTGAGAAAGCAAAGAAAACATGAGAGAGTACCAAGAGGAGTTGGGCATCCCGTGGAACGTTGGGCATAACTATTCAACTATTTTTGAGTTAAAATAGTTTAAACATTTTATTTTTTCAATAAAAATTTTACTTAAAATTTAAAAAAATATATTAAAAAAATAAAAGATATCTTAAAATTTCAAATATATAAATTATTGAAATTACACGAATCTATTTATGAATTCAAACATAAAATTTAAGTAAGAAAAAAAATTTGCAATTTAACCAATAAACAATTAAATCTATCTACCTTTAAAATCACTCCTATAAAATATTAAAATAAAAAATTTAAATTATTGAAATTCCACGAATCTATTTATGAATTCAAACCTAAAATTTAAGCAATATCATGTAAATCCTTCAACCATCTCTATGGATTAGGGCTCATTCAACGCGTATCATCTTTGAAGGTATAGCCAATCAAGCATTTTCTGCGCATTATCGTCAATATGTATGTGACACTCAAATCACCCTATCCAGAACCAGAAGTTTGAGATAGGGTATTCAAATTCCTCCGTTTCCCAAACCTCTTTGATATTTGGCACACCAAAAATTGTTCAATTTCTGTTATTCAAATTGCAATTTGAACAATCTCAATAGATGAAATTGCAGATTTGCCACTGTTGAAATTGTAACTGCTGGATTTAACGAAAGTGTGTAGAAAAACCAATCGAGAAAAAGGGGTGGTTTGAGTGCCCGTTGTTCACAGCCACTACGCGCTAAAGCTAAATCAAATCATACAGACGGATGTTCAAATTAGCAGGAAGTCAAAAGCTTATTTCTAAACCCGGAGGGCAACTGGATTCCGGTACCGTAAAGAGACATGAATGCAGGTGCTGACTCTGTAATAACCATCCAGATTTTTTGCCCTCTCCTACATTTTGCTGATAACTCCTTCCCACGTTGCCTTTGTGCAGGCTCTGTCCGTCAGGGGGATTCCGAAGTATTTCGTTGGGAGCGCTTTACGTTCAAACCCCAGGATGTTGGCGAGGTTGCGTTGAATCGCTGGATGAGTGTTGAAGAAACATATCATGGATTTGGAGTAGTTGATTTCCGCCCCGAAGTCTTTTAAGATTCTTTTAAAAGCCTTTGTTTCCTTTACTGTGGGTGTGCCATGGAGTAGGGTATCATCAACGAACTGTTGGTGTGTGGAGGTTGGACAGTTTTCAAAAGGTTTGATGCTTTTTATTTCCCTTGCTATAGTTGTGCTTTTAATGCTTCTGCTTAGCCCTTCCATCATTAGAATGAACAGGAAGGGGGACAACGGGTCCCCTTGTCTTATACCTCTTGATGGAAAGAAAGGCTTGGTTGGGGCCCCATTGATTAGTAGCAAGTAGCTTGTCATTGAGACTAGAGTGATTATCCAGTTGATCCAGTGTTGATCGGACCCAAACGCTTCCAACGTCTTGGCCATGTAGTGCCAACTTATTTCGTCGTAAGACTTCGCCAGATCAAGTTGGATTATCATCCCCCCTCTCCTTTGGCTTTTCAGCGTGTGAATGATCTCATGGGCTTGGATGAATTGTCCAGGATTTGTCTTCCTTCCATAAAACCCGCATGTTCCTATGAAATCAGTGTGGGAAGAAGTGGTTTTAGTCTATTGGCTATGAATTTGGAGATTATCTTGTAAACTACATTGCATAAAGCTATAGGTTTGTAGCAGTCTAGGGCCCTAGCTTCATTTTCTTTCGGGATTAGAGTGATCATTGCGGCATTTAAGGCTTTCAAGATGGATGTCGATCTCCTGGAGTCCTCCACCACCCCGTAAATATCCTACTTAACCACTTCCCAGTAGGCTTTGAAGAATTCCACTGTGAAGCCATCCGGGCCTGGGGCCTTTCCATTGGGCATCTCCTGGACCACTTGGTCAATTTCTTCCTTTGCGATGGGTTTGCTTAGGCCGACATTTTTCTCCTCTGTGACCAGCTTGGGGATGTGCTGCATTATTCTTTGTATGGCCTCAGGTCTGTCTTGGTTGGGTTCTTGGGCTATCCCCTAGAAGTGGTTGACTAGTGTATTCTCAATTTCGTGGTGGGATTCTCTTTCGATCCCGTCCTGATCCCTGATCTTCAAGATTTTGTTATGGGATCTTCTTGCCATAGTTGTTCTATGAAAAGACTTTGTATTCCTCTCCCCTTTCTTAAGCCACCTTATTCTGGACTTTTGGCACCACAAGATTTCTTCCTGTCGGCATCTTGCTTCCCATTCCTGGGTCATTTGGATCTCTTCCTTTTTTTTATCCTCTGTGTATTCCTCTTCGATGCATTGTTCCTGTAGATTCCTCATTCTTTCCTTGATGCTCTTTTTCCCTTGATTTATATTTCCAAATACTACCTTGTTCCACTCCTTGAGTTTTTGTTTGATGTACTTGAGTTTTTTGTAAAGTTTGAACATCCTTGTCCCTTGATCCGGTAGTTCCTCCCGCCACCATTGGCTGATGTTCTCCTTGAAGGTGGGATGGTCGATCCAGAATTTCTGAAATCTAAATGTTTTGTTCTTCGACGTGGTTTGAAAATTCGCTTCCAGTTGAACTGACCAGTGGTCTGATCCCCCCCAAGGGAGGACGCTGCAGTCCAAAGTTAGACCCTGCAACATGATTGATTCTGACACCAAGAATCTGTCTAGCCTTGTAGCTACTTGGTGGTGACCCAGTCTTTTGTTGTTCCAGGTGAACAAACCATTGTTGGTCTTGATATCCATGAGCGTCATTGAATCAATGAAAGCTGATCATTCTTCCACATCTCTGTCCAGCCTCCTGGTGCCCCTTTTTTTCTCAGCTAGTATAGTGATGATGTTGAAATCCCCTGTCAGGATCCAATGGGGGTTGCAGGTGTGATCCTTTAGATTCTCTAGGTCGAGGAGCAATCTCCTCTTTTCCTCCATCACCTGGGGGCCATACACATTAGTGCATAGAATTTCTTCTATGTTCCCTATAATTTGCATTTTTATAGAAAGTGTGTGTATCGTGGCTTCTGTTGCAATTAGGTTCACCGATTGTGGGTTCCACAAGGTGAGGATACCTCCCGCCGCCTGTTTTCTTTCGACAGCCAACGTCTTGCACTTACTCCAGTGTTTTTTACTGATTGTTTCCATTATGTCTAAAGTGCATTTTGTCTCTTGAATGAAACATAGATCAGGTTGTTCCTTACTCAGTCTATTTTTAAGGATTCGATGCTTTCTTGGGTTGTTTAGGCCTCTTATATTCCATGTTATAATATTCATTTAAACATGTGGGGGGGAGTTTGGGAAGATCTTTTTAATCTTACCTAAGTTTATCAACAGGGCTCCTAGTTCTTGTAGGGCTACACTATTTTATTTTCTGCCTTTCTTCCTCCTTGCTTGCTTGGGTGAGTGTTGTGGTTGTCCATCGCCTATTTTGATTCCCAAGTGTCCTATCTCGCCATGCATGCGCTTGATCCCTCTGGATTTTTCTTCCTCCCTTAGGAGAAAGAGATATTGGATGCGATCGAGTTGCTCCACTGGCACATTGTCTACTCCCTGCCTTTTCCATTGCTCCAGTATATTTGGTAGATCTATTCCTTACCTTTCCACAATGTCTCTAAGATCTGGGTCCTCTGTTCCTACCTCACTTGGAGTCATCTCTGAATCAGGATCTGCTTCCTACATTGGGGTGTTGGTATCTTTGTTTCATCCTTCCCTGTGACTTGCGCTACCTCCCTTTTCTCCTTTGTTGCTTGGAGTTTCTGTGTTCTCCAGAGTTGCGCGTTCACTCGCTTCCTTATCTTTCGTCTTTTCTTTCCCTCCTTCTTCTCCTTGGTTGGGCTTGGCCCTTCCTTCTGTTCTAATCCTGGCTTCCAATTTGATTCTTGTTGGGGCCTTGCCTTGTCTCTTGTTTCCTCTTCTTTTGTGATTTGGCCTCACAAAACCGTCCTCATCCTAATGTGGCTTGGTGTTTTTTGCTTCTTGTTTTTTGTTAAGAGTGCATTCTCTTAGTAGATATCCATGTTCATGGCATCTTCTGCATCGAAATGGGATCTACTCGTAGTCTATGCTTTGTATCCATTCCTCATCCCTAAACTCTGGGCTTATGGCTTCCGGGAGCGCCCTCGAGACATCCATTTCTATGCAAATCTTGCATAGGATGTATATCTGCCTTTTAGGGTAGCTTCCGGTATCTTGACATATTTTCCGAGCTTGTTCCCTGTGGCTTCGAAGATAGATGGAAGCCAATAGTCTAGCAGTAAAGTGTAAAGCCATAGCCAGACTGGGACATTTTTAAAAGTTTATTTCTTTGGGGAGAATTTTTCCTTCCATGGACGAATGTACAACCCCATTGAGGCATGGAAATATGCCCCCCCTCTCAAAGACTTTATCCCTGTCATCCAGGTTCATAAAGATTGTTGTGAAGAAACCTTTCGAGCCCAGGTGGAGTTCCACTTCTCCACTTGGGTTCCAATGGTATTTTATCCAGTTGTGCAATGTTTTTTCTGTGGGCCACAGGCCCATGAACTTGCATATCAGTGCATGCGTCTTCATCTGATCCCGGAAGAGTTGAGTTTGGGGGTCTTCCAATATAACCTTGGGTATCAGTGTTGTTTTAGGTTTACATGGGTTGCGCCCATCTACCCCATTAGGGTTCGTCGTTGCTTGCTCATCATTCTGGGTTTCTCTGGATCCTTCCCCCATGCGCTCACTTTTTTCTTGGTTTCCCTCTTGATGCTTTTCCGATTGTAATCTCGAGGTGCCTATCAGAGGTTCTTTGAAACCGCCACCTCGTGGGCCTTTCACTATGTCCACCACTACCTGCTTGTCTGAGGGGTTTGCATTCCCTCCCCCTTTGGTGACCATGCTGGCCATTGTTGGGACTATGACTCTTAAACCCTAGCTTGAAAATTCCTCCAAAGCCGCGCACCTTTCTTCTTACGTATTTTGTTACTCAGTGTAGTATAATGTTAAAGACCACGTTGAAGTTTTTTTTCCATGACGCCTATTCCATTTAATAATTAACACTCAGAAAAAAAAAATACAAGAATCTATTTAAAAATCGACAAATATAAATTATTAAAATTGCTAGGATCTATTTATGAATTCAAACATACAATTTAAGTAATAAAAAAAATTGCAATTTAACCAATAAACAATTAAATCTATCTACTTTTAAAATCACTCCTATAAAATGTTTAGCAATTCATTTACAAATTTGCATCTCATTTTTTTAATCCCTTTCAACAACCCAACATTGACAGATCCCCATCTCATTTTTCAACAACACAACATTGACAGATCCACATCTCATTTTTTAATCCTTTGAACATTCAATAAATTCTAAATTAACATTAATCTATCATATTTATCATTTTATATTCATTACTCTTATCGTCCTTTCAATTTTCACCCACAGAGGGTCTTCAAAAGTATTTAGATTCTTATTACCTTTTGGAAGATGGCTCACATTCAACGCGGATCGTCTTTGAAGGTCAAATCAATGAAATATTTTATGCGAGAAAAACGTGTTTAACATGTAAATCCTTCAACCATCTCTATGGATTAGGGATCATTCAACGCGTATCATCTTTGAAGGTCTAGCCAATCAAGCATTTTCTGCGCATTATCATCAGTGTCTATGTGACAGTCAAATCACCCCATCCAGAACCAGAAGTTTGAGATAGGGTATTCAAATTCCTCTATTTCCCAAACCTCTTTGATATTTGGCACACCAAAAATTGTTCAATTTATGTTATTCAAATTGCAATTTGAACAATCTCAATAGATGAAATTGCAGATTTGCCACTGTTGAAATTGTAACTGCTCGATTTAACGAAAGTGTGTCGAAAAAACAATCGAGAAAAAGGGGTGGTTTGAGTGCCCGCTTTTCACAGCCACTATGTGCTCAAGCTAAATCAAATCATACAAATGGTTATTTCTAAACCCGAAGGGAAACTGAATTCTGGTACCGTAAAGAGACATGAATGCAGGTGTTGACTCTGTAATAACCACCCAGATTTCTCATTTGATTTTCTCATGTCGTTAAGTTGTTTTATTCTTTTAATTATGAGTGCAGCACATATCGTTGCGGGCATTATCTGACGGAGTAGGTTAATTTGGGAGTAAAAAGACCCGCTTTTCAGGGGAAAAAAAAGGGGGGGTTTGAATTCGGTCAGATTTTCAAGGTAGTTTTAGGTTAACTCGAAAGCAAACAGATCCTCTTTTCAGTAAAAAAAATGGGTTTGAATTTGGTCAGATTTTTAGGGTACTCTGAATTTCGCATGGATCAAAGTTCTGATAAAATGAGAAGCAAAGAATACAGAGAAAGAGTAGAGCAGAAATAGTATTCAGTATATTAGGAATGCAAGTAAAAGAGTACATCAGAAAAGGAAAACTAGTTGAGCTAAATAGGCTCAAGCAAATCAAGAAATGATAGTACCGTTGGCCAGGATAGCTGGCAGTGTACAGTCAGAGTGTTGAGGTTACATTATATTTAACACTCCCTCTTAAACTCAACTGTTACAAACATCAGCATTGATGATGCCCAAGTGCTATCTCTTAAAATCAAAAACGGATTTTCCCAGTGGCTTTGTGAAGATATCTTCAAGTTGATCTCAAGAGCCACAGAATTGAAGTGCAATATCACCATTATTGACTAGCTCGCGAATGAAGTGAAAATGAGTGTCAATGTGTTTGTTTTTCTTGTGAAACACATGATTTTTGGATAGAGCAATTGCTGAGGTGTTGTCACAGAAGATAGGAGTTGGATCATTTTATGTGTGTGACATATCTTTCAATATTCTTCTCAGCCACACAGCTTGACAAGAAGCTAAGGTAGCAGCGACATACTCTGCCTCTGCAGAAGATATTGATAAGATTGGTTGCTTCTTTGATGCCCATGAAATCAAGTTCGTGCCCAGGTGAAAAATATGTCATGAGGTGATTTTCCTGTCATCTAGGCTACCTGCAAAATCACTGTCTGTGTAACCAGAAAGGTGATTATTATCAGATTTAGTGTACCATAAGCCAAAATTGAGAGTTCCTACAACATATCTCAGAATCCATTTCACCATCTTCCAGTGAAAATCTTTGGGGGATTCCATGTATCTAGAAACAAGGCTGGTTGCATACATAATATCAGGCCTAGTTGTTGTAAGATACAACAAACTGCCTACTAAACTTTTGTATAGGGTAGGGTCCACTGTAGGGCCTTCATCTTTCTTGCTCAACTTTGTGCCTAGGGGTATAGGGGTTTCTGCTGGATTGCATTCTTCCATGCGGAATCTTTTGATGATGTCTGCTGCACACTTTTTCTGATAGACAAAAATTCCTTTGGTTGATTGATCAACCTCAATCCCCAAAAAATATTTCATTATGCCAAGATCTGTCATCTCAAACTCAAATTGCATAGCATGTTTAAAATTGGTTAATTCAACATTTCCAGTATATATCATGTCATCAACATATAAACATACAATCAAAATTTTACCATGTTGATTTGTTTTGGTGTAAAGAGTTGGTTCATGTTGGCTTTTGCTGAAACCACTTTTGATCAGGTAAGTGTCAATTCTGTTGTACCAAGCTCTTGGAGCTTGCTTTAATCCATACAAGGGTTTCTTCAACTGATATACTTTGTCTAGCTGCTCTTGGACTTCAAATCCAGGTGGTTGATCAACATAAACTTCTTCTTCTAAGAAACCATTCAGGAAAGTTGACTTGACATCCATCTGGTATACTTGCCATTTGTGTTGGGTTACTATGGCCAATAGAGTCCTTATAGTGTCTAGCCTTGCTACTGTAGAAAAAGTTTCACCATAATCAGTACCTAGTTGTTGTGAGAATCCTTTGGCAACAAGTCTTGCATTGTGTTTTTCAATCTACCCTTTTTCATTGAGTTTAGTTTTGTAAACCCACTTGACACCAATACTCTTCTTGTGTCTGGGAAAATCAACAAGATCCCATGTCTTGTTCTTCTCAATGGAGTCAATTTTTTGGTTCATGGCGTGAACCCAATGTGGCTCCTTAGCTGCTTCTTTAAAAGATGTAGGTTGACATGACATTAATGCAAAAAGATTGTGTTGTTCAATGTCATCCAACTGCTGATGGATTTCTCTCAAACTTCGAGTTCTCTGATTTTGAGGTTCAGAGAATGAGTCTCTGCTTGAAGTTGAGTTATTTTGAGAGTTTTATGGTTGTCCTTGTATCTGCATTCTTGGAAGAGTAGGTTGAGGTATTGGTTGTCCTGAATTTTCTGCGTTTTCAGAACTTGGCAACAATGGATTTTGACTATCCATTTGTTGATTTTCAGATTCGTTCCAGAGTTGATTTTCCAGAATTTTACATCTCCGCTGAGAATTAGTTTCTTTGAGATTGGATTGTAAAGTTTGTAAGCTTTAGATGTTTCACTGTATCCAGTAAAGATACATTTCTCACTTCTATCATCCAGTTTCTTCCTTAATTCAGAAGGTATGTGAGCGTATGTTATGCATCTGAATGTCCTTAAATGAGCAACATTTAGCTTTGTCCCACTCCATGCTTCTTGAAGGACTTTCATCTTTAGACTTGTGGTTGGAAATCTATTCAAGAGATAAGTTGAGCATGCTACTGCTTCAGCCCAAAAAATATTTGACAAACATTTATCTTTGAGTAGGCTTCTTGCCATGTTCATTATTGTCTGGTTTTTCCTTTCAGCCACTCCATTCTGTTGTGGAGTATACCTGGTTGTAGTTTGCATGATAATGCCTTGTGATTTGCAGAAATTTGTAAATTCGTTGAAGTTGTATTCTCCTCCTCCATCTAACCTGAGAGCTTTTATATATTTGCCACTCTATTTTTTAGCTTCTACTTTGAATTCTTTGAATTTTGCAAAAGTTTCAGACTTGTGTCTGAGAAAATAGATCCAAATTTTCCTGCTAAAATCATCAATAAACGTTAAAAAATAAAAGCTACCACCTATGGACTATGTTTGCATTGGTCCACATAGGTCAGTGTGAACAAGTTCGAGATGTTGTTTGGCTTGAGTGGAGGACTGTGGAAAACTAGTTATCTTATGTTTTCCATGTATGCAAGACTCACATGGGGAATTTTGTTCTATGAAGATAGGAAGACCTTTGACCATGGAGTGCTTTTGTAGAAGACCGAGACACTGAACGGGTAGATGTCCAAATCTTGTATGCCAAACCATAGTTTCATTGGGGGTGGTTGCACTTTGTGCGTGTGTTTGGATCAGATTTGCAATTTTGAGGGTCAAGGGAAACATCCTATTCTGAGTCATGTGGATTTCAGAAATTAATTTTCTGCTGGGGGTTTTATCATATATACTGCAAGATGCGCCCTCAAAAAGTACCTTATAGCCATGTTCAATGAGTTGTCCTACACTTAGAAAATTATGTTTCAAATCTGGAACATGATAGACATTGTTTATGTCTTTCTTTACATTTTGTTTAGTAAGAATAGGTACAGTTCCTTTTCCTTGAACTTTGACTAAGAAATCATTTCCAAGTGTAATATCAGATGAAATTGAAGAATCAATGCATGAAAGTAAATCTTTGTTACCTATCATGTGATTGTTGCATCCACTGTCCAGCAACCAGAGATCTTTAGGTTGTTCTTTAGACTTGTGACATGAGAGAAACATACCTCCTAAGGTTTCTCCCGTATGATTTGACACATGTGCTCTGCCTGAGCGTTGATCTGTTTGCTTCTTCCTACATTCAGACTCATAGTGCCCATACTTTTTGCAGTAATAGCATTGTATGTTTGATTTGTCATTTGATCTTCTCCCTCTACCTCTTTGAGGCTGGAAACTCTGATTCTGACTCTGTTGTCTATGACCAAGGAAATTTTGATTCGGGTTATGTTGTCTGTGTCCTCCACTGGAGTGAGGGTTACTGGGACTGCTCCCTCTTCCTTGGTGACCTCTACTTCTCCCTCTGCCTCTGCCTCTGCCTCTGTTGAAAGAGAATTGAGTTTTGAAGGCATTGGAGATTGACTCATCTGTAAGATGCAGTCTGGTCTCGTGTGTCACCAGGGAACCAATTAGTTCATTTATTGAAAAACGTGACAGATCCTTGGATTCAAGGATTGTTGTAACAACCATTTCGAATTTATTTGGTAAACTTCTGAGAACTTTCTCAACAATGCGTTGATTAGGGATGGCTTCACCAGTCAATCTGATCTGGTTCACGATTCTCATGATTCTGGTCATATACTAATCCACATTTTCAAACTCCGTCATTCTTAAAGTCTCGAATTACGTCCTCAAGGTCTGCAGTTTGACTATTTTGACCCTGTCATTTCCTTGGTAGGTTGATTTAAAGATGTCGTAGGCCTGTTTTGAAGTACCCACCCTTGTGATTTTTGAGAAAATCGAATCATCCACAGAATTTTGAATCCAGAATTTGGCTTTATTCTCTATGTTCCTCTGTGTTGCCTAAACAATTCTCTGTTGGTTTGTCATGGCGGAAAGATCTGTTGGATCTGGTTTCACATATCCAAGATCCATTGGATCCCAACACTCTTGTGCTTGCAAGAAAGATCTCATTCGAAGAGACCAAAACTCATAATTCTTTCCAAGAAGAATCGGACCTTGAGTTGATCCTAAATTGCTAGACGTGGCCATCTTTAAAGAATTTTAACAAAACAGAAAAAAATTGTTAGAAAATTTCATGTTTACCTGTTTCCTGTGCGTAAAACCAGGACTTCTAGTTTCTTGCAGTGACTTCGGAACTTCGCGATCTAGTTTCTTGCAGTGACTTCGGAACTTCGCGATTCAAGATTTCGCGAGTTTCGACTTTGTGAATCTGGCTTAGGCCTTTCGCACTTTGGGATTTCGAGACTCCTATATACAAGTCTTTGATTTCTTGTCTCCCCAACTCTCAGTCGTCGAAACGCTGAAAGGAGCTTAACGACCCTTGTATTGGCCCTTAGCCTCCCTCTATGTGACCACGACCAGTGACCACGCGCCTAATCGTTTAAGCGCTACCGGATTTTTGTGATTCGGGGAATCGCGATGCAAGCACTCTGCCGGTTCTCTGTCCCTCAATTTGTCGAAACCCGAAATATCCCAACACCTATCTCTCTCGAACTCCTTTTCGGGATTTCGCAATTCAGCACTTTGGGAGTTTGGCTGCAACGATCCTGGGTCCTTCGGACTCCCAGTGTGTGAAATGTCGAAATCTCCCATGCTCGTTCAATCGCGACTTCTTCTTTCGCGATTTCGGGAGTCGAGACTTCTTGTCTCACAAATCCTGCCTTCTTGATCTCCTGGTACCCGAATTCCCAGTAGATATGGATCTTCGACACCTGTCCTCCAAAATGGATGGCTCACAATCCTTTCGGGACTTCATGGGTCAAGAGTTCAGAATTCTTGCCTTTTGCATCCCCGGTACCCGGAATGCCAAAATGGCCTTCAACCTCTCTTCGGGAATCACCCGATATCTTGATCGCTTGCCACGTGTCCTCCTATTGGACGATCCTGATCACTTTGGGACTTCGCGAATTGGGAGTTCGCGATGCAGTGATTCCTCGATCCTTTGATGCTCCGGCTCCTGAACTCCGAAATGCCGAAATTCGACCACAATTTTGGGATTTCGTGAATCAGCTTTTCTCCTATGCACTCCAGAGGACTAAACCTCGTGCAATTTCTCCCAGATCTGACGGCTATCATTCATCTGCGCTAAATCTGACGGCTAAAAATCTTTTTCCTTTTCTGCGCGCTCCTTGATCTTTCTGAACTCAATTAACGTCTTATATCTGTTAGCAGAACCGATTTTACGGCTGCATCTGCTTGTCCTTTGCTGCTTTAGCGTGATCTTTGCTTCTCTTGCAAAGAGTTTCTCCTGAAGCAGGAAATTCGTGAATCTTTCACGAATTGAAAGACTTTCACGAATTCTTTAAATCTTTCTGCCCTCTGCAACAATCTTTCACGAGTTTGAAAGAATTTCACAAATTCTTTAAATGTTTCAGCCTTACTGCAGCAATCTTTCACGAATGTGAAGGAATTTCACGAGATCTTTAAACATTTCTGCCTTCTGCAGAAATCTTTCAGGAATTTGAAAGAATTTCGCGAGATCTTTAAACGTTTCTGCCTTCTACGGCTCTGACTCCTCAAACTTTTGAGCGTATTGCACTCTGCTTCCTCGTGTGAGCTCTCTGCGACGATCTTTTGAGTGTATGGTTGACTACGGATTTCTCTCCAGACCTTGTGAAGAATCTCGCATCCTATGCTCTCGTTCACAATATAAGCTCTGCGTTGTTGAGGATCAGGTTGCTCTCCAGACTATGTGAAAAGACTTACTGTTGAAGCTCTGATACCATGATAAAATGAGAAGCAGAGAATACAGAGAAAGAGCAGAGCAAAAATAGTATTCAGTATATTAGGAATGCAAGTAAAAGAGTACATCAAAAAAGGAAAACTAGCTGAGCTAAATAGGCTCAAGCAAATCAAGAAATGATAATGATAGTACAGTTGGCTAGGACAGCTGGCAGTGTATAGTCACATTGTTGAGGTTACATTATATTTAACAAGTTCTATCCATTTCAAAACCTTAACGTAAGAGAGTTTTTCCCCATTTTAAACCAACCCACATGCTCAAAAAAAAAAAATCTAGATTAACCAAAAACTTAAAAACGAATTTCCTTAAACAAAGATAATTCCGGAAAGAAGATTGCTCCCAAGTTAGCCCACTCCATTATCTAACTAGTTTGACGTTTGATCCTTTAATTATTAGAGGACACATGAATATGAATGCTACGCTCCTTTGGTTGGTACTGGCAATGATTTCAATATCGATATGTGCAATAGAAGCAAACTACAGCAGCGTTCCACGGGATGCCCAACTCTCTTATTAACCAAACAATTTTACAATTACCTGTTGCTGGATCACTGGGCCGAATCGTCCATGAATAACTTCTGCAATTGGACTGGTATCACCTGCGACAAGGAGAACCAGAACGTAGTGCCTTTAAATCTCCAAAACAAGAGCCTTGAGGGAGAGATTCCCGTGTGGCTTCGATCCATGGTCACTCTTACAGATTTAGATCTTTCCGACAATCAGCTGTCCGGTTCAATACAACCATGCCTCGGCGACATAAGACTCTCCGATCTCTGAATGTCTCCCACAACCGTCTGTCCGGTCCAATTCCAAACAAGGGCGTGTTCCAAAATCTTACGGCCGCTTCTTTTGCTGGAAACGAAGCTTTATGTGGGCCGATCTTGGGCATAGTTTGCCCTCCAATTTTGGTCCCTTCCCCATCCTGCAGCCTCGCCAAAGGCACCAGATTGGCCACCATCTTCTCCGTTTTAACTTTCGGCGGTCTCATTGCAGTTGCTTCGTTATTCTATAATATCCGCGACAGAGCCAAGTCGAGCAACGGACATTTTATGCATCCCGATTCGATGAATTCTGCACAAATCTCATACAAGAACAACCCGATAAAAAACATGACCGAAACAGAGCTCTATGAAGCAACGGCAGGATTTAGTCGACATAATATTGTTGGCTATGGGAAAACAGCCACAGTCTACAGAGGCTGCCTCCCTGGTGGAAACGAGGTTGCCATTAAGAGATTCAAAGACGAGACAAGCATTGAGTCATTGCACGGTAATCTAATCGCTGAATTGCGCGTATCATCCATGACGCGACACCGTAACTTAGTTCGAGTAATGGGTTATTGCAATAGCCCCAAAATGACTTCGGTGGTTATGGAGATGATGCCGAAGGGAACCTTGGCGAGGCAAATACAGAAGAAAACACTCGACTGGGAAACTGCGGTGAGTATCGCAGTGGGCGTGGCGAATGGATTGCTTTATCTTCACAGAGAGGGTTTACAAACTATTCTTCATTGTGATATCAAGCCTTCCAACATTTTGCTTGATTTCGACCTCATACCTGCAATTGCTGATTTTGGGTTCTCAAGAATATTGAAATATGGCGATGGATTCAGTACATCCAACAGACGAGGCTCCGTCGGTTACATGGCACCAGGTACACAGATTATTTTGCAGTAGACCTAATTGGCCCTGTTACTTGTGTTTTATATGGTCCGCCTGATTTCAATTCTGATCATGGCAATTCGATCCTGCATGTGTTTGTTCTGTGTGTTTCAGAGTATGCAGCTTGTTCCGGAATCAGCTCAAAGGTGGACGTCTATAGCTATGGAATTCTCGTTCTGGAAATGGTGAGCGGTAGAAGCCCAACCTGTGAGCTGTTTTTGAACGGAACGACCACACTTCGACAGTGGGTGGTGGAGGCCATTGGCGATGGCGATCCATTGAAAGTTGTTGCTCCTCAGTTTCTTGAAGGAAGTGCGTCCAACGAGTACTCAATTGAAGATGAGACGATTCAACTTCTGAACTTGGGTTTGGCTTGCAGCTCAGATGCACCTCAAAATAGGCCAACAATGAGAGAAGTGGTTAACACTTTAAGTACAATTATCGATTGAATTCAATTCAATTTTACTCATTTTGTTATATGTGATTCAGAGAGGAGGCCTTACAACATGATGTTGCCGAGATTGATGATTGTTTATCAAAGTAACATTATTTGATGGATGTGGATGTTAATACTATGTATTAAATATACATCAATGTATATGAGTAATATTAGCACAATTATATTTTTAAAATTGGTTAACATATATTGATTTAAGTCATTTTCTATCTTTCAATTTAGTTAATTTTAGTTAGAATTTGTCAGATTAATAAATTTAAGTGATTATTTCTGTATAATTTTAGTGTTTTAAGGATTTTTCAGCATGCTAATTCATTTCTGAATGTAGAAATGAATTTTGAAAAAAAAAAAAAATAGTGATTAATGTAAATTTATATGACTAAACAAAAAAAGTCATTTCTTAAAAACTAAACAACAATTTATTTGGTGACGGAATCATAAATAATTAAATGAGATATCTTTGGTGGCCCAATCACAAATAATTATTTTTGTTATTTTGAAATGGATAATTTAAAGTTTGTTCAAAAATATTAAAAAATAAAAATAATCTCTATTATTTTGATCTCATTTAAGAGTCACAAAATGATCCGCCAATATAAGAACAATGAGAAGTCAATTGATTTTGACTAAAATTTGATTAGTAACAGTCTCTACTACACGGAAGTTCAACCAATCAATAGTTTTGTGCACTACATATATCTCTATGTTTGTCAATTGAGTCTTCTATTCAGGTTTTGGTTTTGCTGAATGCATTTTATAGACGTTTAACCAATCAATAGTTTTGTGCACTATATATATCTCTATGTTTGTCAATTGAGTCTAGCCCCAATGGTTATGGGACGAAATGTTGTTATATTATTAGTCACCAATGTTGTTTTTATTAATATTATTTTTTATAATAATAAAAAAATGTTAAAAAACAATGGTATAATATTCCAAATTTACTAGAGATGACATATTATTAATATTAGGAACCTTACCATATTTCATCAAACAAAATTTATTAGATTTTATTTGTTTAGTTACATTAATTGGTGAAATGGCTCAAAATGTAGGTTGTTGTAAATATTTGTGTAGATATTTACAATTATTTATGGGTGTTCTCACAAAGTTGATGGTAAAAAAAAGTGGTAATGGGGTGTCTAGGAACACCTTCCAGTAGGTTAATTCAGATTATTTTGAGAACTAAATGAAGGCAGAGATTTAACAATGAAATATACATAGATATTGCAAGAGATCCAATAATATAACATAGATATATCAGATAAATAACAAGAGGCACACATATATACAATAATACACAATTTCTATTGATGAGTTAAATGTACAGAGTGAAAGACTAGCTAGAATGGTGGTAGTTGATACAATCTTTGTTTGGGGCTTATGGATCATAGGTTGCTCTAGGAATGAGCATGGTTCCTATGATGTTAAATTGAGATTTAATGTTGTGGTTATTCCATTGTTACTAATAGACTCTCTTGAAGTGGTCATCAATTGGTTAAAGGTAAGTATTTTGATTGAATTTGATTATTTTTTATTTTATAATTTCTTTAAATTACAAAAAATAAATAAATAATTTAATTTTCCCTTATTAAATTGTAGCACACTTAATTAACATGGAGTTTGGAGAAAACTCAATCCCAACATAACCACATAAAGACATCAAACCTCAACCTAAAACCATAACCTAAAATCAGAAAACATAAACATTGAAATTGATGCAGGGTTGAAGTATTTAAAAATGTTTACACAAGACTAAGCTTCTATTGCAAATGTTACCAATTAACACACATTTTTTATTACAAGGATAAAATGTTTGAATATTTTAAGATGGGTCTAGATAAAAACCAAATCAAACACCTTAACATTTCAAAACAAAACTTGATAAAAAAATTATTGACTAGAAAAATGAATTACAAATAACCCCAATATGCTCAAAATATATATGCTGACCCACTGAAATCTGTCAACTACTTTTTCTAAATTTCTGACCGATCTGATTAACTCACATGACCAAAAAAAAAATGGAATTCTCGTTCTGGAAATGGTGAGCGGTAGAAGCCCAACCTGTGAGCTGTTTTTGAACGGAACGACCACACTTCGACAGTGGGTGGTGGAGGCCATTGGCGATGGCGATCCATTGAAAGTTGTTGCTCCTCAGTTTCTTGAAGGAAGTGCGTCCAACGAGTACTCAATTGAAGATGAGACGATTCAACTTCTGAACTTGGGTTTGGCTTGCAGCTCAGATGCACCTCAAAATAGGCCAACAATGAGAGAAGTGGTTAACACTTTAAGTACAATTATCGATTGAATTCAATTCAATTTTACTCATTTTGTTATATGTGATTCAGAGAGGAGGCCTTACAACATGATGTTGCCGAGATTGATGATTGTTTATCAAAGTAACATTATTTGATGGATGTGGATGTTAATACTATGTATTAAATATACATTAATGTATATGAGTAATATTAGCACAATTATATTCTTAAAATTGGTTAACATATATTGATTTAAGTCATTTTCCATCTTTCCACTAACATTACCACTGCATCGTTTGAAGATGCGTAATAGACTAAACCAGATTTGATGTAACTATACATGCAACGATTAGCCCATCGGAGTTCATACAATTGAAAGTTTGATCAACTGATAGAGGAGTTGACTGAATCAAAAGTTTGGATCAAGAGAAGGGATGCAGAAGGCTTTAGAGGTTCCAGCTACACAATTTCAGGCACATAATTTCCCCCTACTTTTATGTTCCTTTCTTTTGTGTTTTCAACTGTTGCTGAGTGTTACTAGCGGCCATGCTATCCCCTGCCTATAAGAAAGAAGTCAAGGTCTGCATTCTACAACAAAACATGTAGATATTGAACGAGACTCGGATTTCTACCGGGTATTGATTTAAAGGATCCTTTAAATTCATTCTTGAGCTTGTCTCTTAGTAATATATAGATTCCTAAACTAGCTCATCTTCATCTTCATTCCCTGCTCCTATTCAGGTTTTGGTCTTGCTGAATGTATTTCTTATAAAGAAGTTCAACCAATCAATAGTTTTGTGCACTACATATATCTCTATGTTTGTCAATTGAGTCTCCTATTCAGGTTTTGGTTTTGTTGAATGCGTTTCTTATAAAGATATTTAACCAATCAATAGTTTTGTGCACTATATATCTCTATGTTTGTCAATTGAGTCTAGCCCCAGTGGTTATGGGACGGACGAAATGTTGTTATATTGTTAGCCACCAATGTTGTTTTTATTAATATCATTTTTTATAAAAAACAATGGTATAATATTCCAAACTTATTAGAGATGACATATTATTAATATTAAGAACCTTACCATATTTCATCAAACAAAATTTATTAGATTTTATTTGTTTAGTTACATTAATTAGTGAAATGGTTCAAAATGTAGGTTGTTGTAAATATTTGTGTAGATATTTACAATTATTTATGGGTGTTTTCACAATGTTGATGGTAAAAAAAAGTGGTAATGGGGTGTCTAGGAATACTTTCCAGTAGGTTAGTCTAGATTATTTTGAAAACTAAATGAAGGCAGAGATTTAACAATGAAATATACATAGATATTGCAAGAGATCCAATAATATAACATAGATATATTAGATAAATAACAAGAGGCACACATATATACAGTAATACACAATTTCTATTAATGAGTTAAATGTACAGAGTGAAAGACTAGCTAGAATGGTGGCAGATTATCTCTACAGTTATGCTCATTAGTAAGAAGATGATGATGTTTACAATGAGGCTCCAAAGGCCTTTTTAACATAATGAAAATCCAAAACCCTAACCCGAGAAAATGAAAGAAGGCCAAAAAGTTTGCCAACCCAGATGGGGGTAGTTGATACAATCTTTGTTTGGGGCTTAATTATACCTCAAAGGTCTATACCTCATCGGAAAGGTCTATGGCACAAGTACAACTTCCTTTATGGATCATAGGTTGCTCTAGGAATGAGCATGGTTCCTATGATGTTAAATTGAAAAAATGTTGTGGTTATTCCATTGTTACTAATAGACTCTCTTGAAGTGTTCATCAATTGGTTAGAGGTAAGTATTTTGATTGAATTTGATTATTTTTTATTTTATAATTTCTTTAAATTACAAAAAATAAATAAATAATTTAATTTTCCCTTATTAAATTGTAACACACTTAATTAACATGGAGTTTGGAAAAAACTCAATCCCAACATAACCACACAAAGACATCAAACCTCAACCTAAAACCACAACCTAAAATCAGAAAACATAAACATTGAAATTGATGCAGGGTTGAGGTATTTAAGAATGTTTATACAAGACTAAGCTTCTATTGCAAATGTTAAATTAACACACATTTTGTATTACAAGGATAAAATGTTTGAATATTTTAAGATGGGTCAAGACTAAGCTTCTATTGCAAATGTTACCAATTAACACACATTTTTTATTACAAGGATAAAATGTTTGAATATTTTAAAATGGGTTTAGATAAAAACCAAATCAAACACCTTAACATTTCAAAACAAGACTTGATCAGAAAAATGAAATACAAATAACCCCAATATGCTCAAAATATATATGCTGACCCACTGAAATCTGTCAACTATTTTTTCTAAATTTCTGACCGATCTGATTAACTCACATGACCCCAAAAAAAACAAAACTAAAACATTTAATCTAATTAAAACATTTAGAACATTAAAAATTATTAATAAAATATAAAAACAAATTATTAATAAAATATAAAAATAGTCTATCTACTTATTTACATTTCGCCCTACAACTGTATCCGACCGAAGAAAAAAAAATGAAAAATGAATTTCAATAACTATAGACTTCCGAAAAAGCAAAACTGTAACCGGCCGAAGCTTCTTTCCATCAATAATGAACTTCAATGACAACAGACTTCCAAAATCAACGGCTAAGGCGTTTTGAAGCTAATTTTTAATTATTCCACTTATTTATTTTTCCACTTTTCATAAAGTCCACAGGGAAAGCACTACATTCCAGTTGCTTTGGAGTGGGGGTTAAATATTTTGTAAGCTTCTTTCTTTGCTTCCCGGAAACCATACCCAGTAATGCGAACCATTCTCCGGAGATTATTCTATGTTGACGTCATTGTTACATCATTCTTACTCACCAAAACCCTTCCCAGATTAAAGCCCGCGCTGTTCCAAATCTATATAAATGATCTTCAACCGCATAAGAATTATTTTAATCACTGACCACAGGAGTCTGAATTGAGGGACTATATTAATATTGACTCAAGAATTTCAATGAGTCGCCACACCAATCCTTGATGAAGACTATTTCAGACATTGAAGGAGCATGGAGTACGAAAGAGTCATGGCTCTTGCATCGAAATTTCGTCTCCCATGTGAAAGTATTATCTATTTTTGAATAGAAATCCAAAGCTAGCTGGAGGCAAGCAACTTTCTGGTCCAGGTCTTCCGTCAACTATAAGAAAATCCGAGGAAGTCGTTGTCATGAAAATGACTTCGATGAATTCGGCGTCATGCAAATCATTTCAAACTATACTAGGTCTATTAGTATGTGCAAACGTTAAGATCACTGCAATCAAATCGACTATTCTGTCTTTTATAGAGCTCAATCATCCAAAGTCAGTCGCAGCTCCAAACCATGATAATAATGCATTGTAAGATGTCCATGGGTGATTTTAAGTTATTTAGATGGCATTCTTATGTCTGATACATCTTGACATAAAAAATTGAAAGTTTTTCATGTTCACTTACTTACATCAATAACCTCTTCAAAAATAACCAAAATGACATTAAAAAAAAATACATTTATCATTCATCCAAAGATCTGAAAGTCTATCATTATACAAAAAGGAAGATAGAAACTTTACTGACTAAAGTTAGGTCCATGATTCATGATTATATTGTAGTATGTTCATTTTGAATTACAGAAATAATCTAGGTTCCTTGTTCCAGCCCAACTCCAGCTTTTGAGAGTCCATCTGTAGCATTGTTCCTATCCCTATAAATATGAGACATAGATGTATATGAGAAAGATGTTAGTATATTGAGAACTTCATGATACAAGGGTAGTAATGTAAAATTTCTGAGAGCAATTTCTTTGTGCATCTTTTGAATAACCAGCTTTGAGTCTCTGAAAATTTGTAACTTTTGCGAGTCCATCTGTAGCATTGTTCCTATCCCTATAAATATGAGACATAGATGTATATGAGAAAGATGTTAGTATATTGAGAACTTCATGATACAAGGGTAGTAATGTAAAATTTCTGAGAGCAATTTCTTTGTGCATCTTTTGAATAACCAGCTTTGAGTCTCTGAAAATTTGTAATTCGGTTATATCGAATTCTTGTGCTAGTTTTGGGCGAGCTTTAAATCCATCAATTCAATGACCTATTGTTAGTTTCTTGACTAATTCCATCTTTAAAGGAAATATTGTGATATGAAGATAAGTATAGAGTGCATCTCGAACCTCTCTTAGTAGGGTTCCCCCATGATACACCATCAAAAAACCCATGGAATATCCTTATTTATTGTCACTTCACCTTGCATATTAGAAATTGAATTTTCCTACACTTGTGGGTAGGCGTTTAAAATAGTTAAGGATTGGACAACACATTTGAGGGGGAGTGTCTCTTCGTCTTCAAACAAATTTTGATTTCTAGCCAGCCATACTCCCCATACTATGTTAAGTGGGAAAAATATGATCTTGGAAGTCTCCTTTCTATTACACCAGGTTCTGAAGGCCTCTTCAAGTCTATCTCCTTCCTAAAGATTCTCAATCCCTATTAAAATTTCCACTTCTTTTCATGCCTCATTGGAGTATGGGCATTCCAACATGATATGAACTATGGTTTTTTCAGCTTGGTGACATTGACAACACCATCCTTACCCTATAAAATTCCTCTTTTGAATATTATCCCATGTGGGAGCCTTGTTATGTAATCTCAACCACATAAAGAACTTGTTTTTACTTGGACATTTTAATTTGCATATAATTTTACACCACCATATTATTTTGTATTCTCTTCCTTCTTTGCTAGTGCTTTGTAGCCTATTCTAGGAACATATGCTCCAGCTAGATTCAATGACCAAATTATTTGATTCTCTTCTTCCTTAAGCCTACCATTGCTTCCTATTATGAGACTTGTGTATGTTTTTCATTATTCTACATACTTTGCCCCTAAACCAATTTCTTCCCATGATTGCCTTTGTTGGAACCAAGTAGTGGACCTTTCCCAGTTTGTAACTTGTCTAAGATTAAATTNCANGCCAAGTAGTGGACCTTTCCCAGTTTGTAACTTGTCTAAGATTAAAGTAACATTTATTTCTTGACTCCTGAATCATTTGAAAGGGAAGTTTGTGCATTCCTTTTCTCCCTACCCAAGGGTTAAGACCAATTAGCACTTTATCCCCTTTTTCAATTTGCAAAATCAACTAATTTCCAACCAGATGGAAAGCATAGATAATACATTTTCATGGTATTGAGGCATTATTTTGTTGTTTGAGGGTATTTTTTATCCAATCCTCTATTGTATTAGGAGCTATATATTTATCTCTTACTACATGAACCCACAAACATGTACCTTGAATTATCATTCATACATTTTTTGTAGCAAGAACTTTTGAAAAGAGAAAGTGTTTTTTGAGACCTCGTCCTCCAATGGATTTTGGTAATGCTAGCTTTTTCCAAGAGGCCAATACCAATCCTTTATTTTTTTGGCCTCTAGAATAGATAAAATTGTAGAAAATTTTCCTAATGGTTTCGAAAACACCTTTTGGGACCTAGAAAAGTGATATCCAATAGACTAGAATCACTTTCAAAACTATTTTTATCAAAACCAAATAACCTCCCCTGGACAACCATCTATTGCACCAATTGTTTATTTTCTTCATCCACTTTATCTATCAACCACTACTAATCACATTTTATTTATTTATTTGGCTTCAAAAACAAATCCACATGATTCAAGCCCTATTCTAGATAAGTCATTTTATAGGGAAATAATTGAGTAGTAAAGTTTTTTTCTTTCTCATATATCCCCCATAAGGTCATCACAGATTTTTCCATATTAATGGCCATTCTAGTTTCTTTACAAGATAAATCCATGATACCCTTGATTTATTAATGACCCTTCTAATGCCTTCACGGAATATCAATATATCATCTACAAATTGTAGATGTGTTATATTGCATGATAATCCAATAGGTACCCCTTTTATACTACCATTTCCTTTTGTTTCTTTAATTAGCCTACTTAAGCCTTCAACTATTAAAAGAAAGAGAAAGGGGGATAGGGGACATCCTTGTCTAATGCCCCTCCCTAATCTAAAGAAAGGGGTTGTTGCTCCATTTAATAAAACAACAAAATACACTAAGGAAATGTAACTCAATATCCATACAACAAATTGATGGAAAAAGCCTAAATGAATTATAATTAGTCTAATGTAAAGCCAACATACCCTATCATAAGATTTGGACAAGTCCACTTTCATCACCAATGATCTTTGGTTTCTAACCTTGATTGAATGTATGCATTATTGGGCAACCCCAACTGCCTCATGAATTTGTCTTCCCTCTAAGAACCCAAAATTTTATCCAGAGATTTGATTTGAGAGAATACTTTTAGTCTCCTATCAATTACCTTTGAGATAATTTTGTATATGCAATTGTACAATGTGATGGGTCTAAACTTCTCAAAGGTTGTAGGATTATATTCTTTAGGAATCA
>CBVK0103605944.1:0-11038 GCA_900067695.1 Picea abies | reverse complement strand
ATCTGGTTCAATAGTTATTTTCTCTTCCATTTAATCAAACCTTGTCTGACTGCATTACTACAAGGCCTTGTGAGATTTTATATTTCTAGACAGTCTTGAACACACAGTCCAGTCCCTAGATATTCATCTTGATTCAAAAACCACATCAATTATTAAGAAAATATTTCCCAAAAGAGTTAGTTACCAGGCATCTCCGACTTACAACCTAGGAGAGTTTCCTAGAGTGATAACAAATTGGCGCCGTTGCCGGGGAGCGAGTTCAGAAGCTTATCTTCCTGGGATAATGACATAGATCTAATTCTTGATGATAGACAAGAAGTAGACACTATCAGGTTGTACATTTTCTATCTGGCGACTCCATTGAAACGAAGTGGCTCCAAAAACAGCTCACACCAGGGCAAACCCAGAAGGCCCATTGACAACATCAGTTCCTGATCCAAAAAATATCATCAGCCAGGGAAAAGCTTTGCAAAGACAGGCTTCCGGATCTGCAAGCGCAATTGATTCATGTATTCCAACTGATACTCATCCTTCCATATCTAAAAATTCTTTGGTTGAATCCCCTGCTGAAACTCAAAATTCCCAGGAAATAAAAATTTCATCTCAAGTTTCTAAGGTAGAAGAACCTTCTTTTTCTTCTAATATTATTGATCCTGTCCTTGAGATTGACATTTCATCCCATCCAAAAGAATTGAATACAGAAACCTCCAAACAGAAAGAAAATTCCTCTTCATCTTCTTTCGATTCATCACCCATCAAACCTTCGAAAGGTATCTTATACACTCACACCAATCTGCCTGTTCTTGAAGAAATTCTCCATGATCTGTCCTCTAATGGTGAAGAGAATTTAGCGTTGTTTCTTGGTCAATTTTATAAGGCCTCTTATTTTTCACCGACTTCTAAACCTTCTGCTCAAGACGAAGTAAGACAGCCATTCTATTCTAACTCAGGCAGCTCATCTCCTCCATCATCTCCCACAAGTTCCTCGTCTGTATCAATCACCAAGACTGCCATGGCTGCCCCTTTTACTAGGATGGAACAAATCTTGGCAAACAGATATGCCCCACTTGTTTTTCCAAATCCCTTGTCTGCCATGCCAACAGGTGATTATCAAAAATATATGCCAAATTTTACAGGAGCAAGGGAGTATACTGCTGAAGAACACATTGAATCTTTTTATGCTTATGTAGAAAACATAAACATTTCAGAAGAAGATGTGTGGACTAGAGTTTTTGTTCATAGTTTGGATGGCCAAGCCCAAAAGTGGTTCAAAGAACTACCAGCAAATTCGATCACTGGTATTGAACAATTATATGAGGTATTCCTCAAACACTGGGGAGAAAGAAGAGATCTGTTATACTACATTTCTGAGTTTGGAAATTTGAAGAGAGGATATGGAGAATCGGTCTCAGACTTTATCAAGAGATTCAATAAAATGTTTGGTAAGATCCCTGTAGAGATTAAACCAAGCGATGCATCGGCAAAGATCACATTCTCTGCTGCCTTTGATTCAGAGTTTTTTCTTATCCTTAGAGAAAGATGATCAGCCACGCTTGCTTTAATGCAAGATGTTGCCCTCGAGGTTGAGTCTAACATTACATCATCACAGAAACTTAAAGGAAGGGCTGAGAAGAAGAAGTCTGTTGTTGAGCCATCCTCCTCTTCTAATAGTAAAATGGAAAAGATGGCTAAGATGTTGGATAATCTGACATCCGAAATGTCAAAGTTGAAGGTTCATAATTAGCAACCAGCAAGGGCAAAAGAACCAAATACTTTTGCCCCTAGAAATCCAAATGCTTTTCCTTACAGAAGGAATAATCCACAAGTTCAGATCCTTCAAAGAGATAGAAATCCAGTTGATGATCAGAGGGTCAGACCACCTTTTCAAAATGTAGTATTAGATGAATACCAACAGCCCCCTCACGATGAAGTTGAAGATGCTGACGAGATAAACTTTTTTGGTGACGAAAATGATTCTTCATTTTTGACACAGGTAGACTATGAAGAAGCCCTGATGGATCAGCAAATTCAAGAGGTAGGTGCTGAAGGAGCGGTCTACTTGACAGATGATCAGAAAGGTTAAAACTTAAGGTCCAAGAAGAATGTTGTCCCAAAAGCACCCATTGTTGCTCCTATGGAGGACAAGGAAGATTCTGCTCCTGTGAAGAGTAAAGAGATTGTTGCCAAGCAGCCTCCTGCTCCTGAAAAACAGACCCCCCTTCCAGCAAAACAACTGAAGAAACAAATTCATCCCCCATTCAAGGAGCAAGTCAGTCTCAAGGCTCCTTCCAATGAGGTAAAGGTTTCAGACAGACCATCTCTCTCTTTCAATTTTGAATCAGAAATTCAAAAGGTCAAGATACCAATGCCTTTAAATGAACTCATGAAGAATGAAGTCTTTAAAGAAGCCATATTAAAGTCTCTTGAGCCTAGGACCTCTGCATCAGATGATTTTGTTAACCTATAAGATGATCAACCTAAAGTGACCATAGGGCCTATGATAGAAGACCGAGACGATTATTTTCCACCATTTTACATATCCTTAAATGTCCATGACAAAATCCTTCACAATTGTTTGCTTGATTCTGGGGCATCACATAACCTTATGCCAAAGGCAGTGATGGATGAGCTTGGTCTCGAAGTCACAAAACCATACTAAGATCTTTTCTCCTTTGATTCTAGAAAGGTCAGATTTCTCGGCCTCATCAAAGACATGGTTATTAACCTTGCTCAATTACCAATGAGGAGTATGGTTATGGACGTAGTAGTTGCTGATATTCCACCTAAGTTTGGGCTGCTTTTGTCTCGTTCATGGGGAAAAAGATTAGGTGGTACACTGCAGATGGATCTGTCATACACTACGATTCCGGTGTTTGGGGGGGAGATGAAAAGACTTTACAGGGGAAACTAGCTTGCTTACATCATCAGTGATGGAAAGAATTCCGTCAATCATCCTATCTATGTTGTGGATACAGATTTTGGTTCATGCATCCTTCAGATTGATGATGGTCAGTTAAATCCTGTGCAGCTAGTGAAGCCTATTGAACAATAGTATGAAGGTGAGGACATTTTAGTCTGGACTATGTACTTTGATGGGGCCAACACTAAGGATTCAACAGGTGTTGGAGTAGTTCCGATCTCTCCTTCAAAGGAGACCATATCTTTGTCTTTCAAGCTCGACTTCAGAACTACGAACAACATAGCGGAGTATGAGGCTCTGTTGTTGGGTTTAAATTCAGCCAAAGAGATGGTGATAAAAGGTTTGAAGGTATTGGGAGATGCAAACCTTATCATACAACAGGTAAACAACACTTTTCAGGCTAAGCATATCAGATTAAAGGCTTACAGGGAAGAAGTATGGAAAGTGCGTGATTCTTTTTCTGTTTTTGAAATTGCATACATACCAAGGGATATGAATCAGCTTGTTGATTCTCTTGTTGTTTCAGCCAGCACATTCATTCCACTCATGCCCCCTAAGATCAACTATGAGATTCAAGTAAAATATCGACCCTCCTTACTTGATAACATCAAATATTGGAAATTTTTTGAAGATGATCATGAACTCAACAGATTTCTCCAAGTGGTAGACGAATTTTCTGATTTACACATTGATCAGTAGAATATTAATGAAGAAGAATCACAGGAACCTGAGCTGAAGAAAAAGTTGGGCCAACATGATATTGTTCAGCTACCAAACAATTACATACCTCGGGGTTTGGTACCCCTAGAAAGGCTTTTTGATCAGAATGATGTTCCTTACAAGCCAGACAAAAAGGATAATGATACGGCTGTTCAAGAGCATAATATAGGAGGTAAAAACCATCCTAAGTTTATAAATTTGTCTTCCGAATTGACTACTGATGAGAAATCAAAATACTATAGTGTTTTGAAGGAGTTTTCTGATGTTTTTGCTTGGAAATATAGTGATTTAAAGACTTATGATCCCGATATTATTCAGCATAAGATACCTCTGGAAAAAGACACCATTCCTTTCAAGCAAAATCTCAGACCTATTAGTCCTCTTCTACTGCCAGTGATTGAGAGAGAAATTAAAAAACTCCTAGATGCCAAGATCATAATTCCCTTGAGATACTCCAAATGGATTGCCAATTTGGTGATAGTAAGGAAGAAAAATGGGGAGGTCCGATTGTGTGTAGATTTTAGAAACTTAAACAAATGCTCTAAAAAGGACAACTATCCTCTTCCTAAGATGGAACACCTGTTACAGAGGATTTCAGGGGCCAAGGTCATGTCTTTCCTTGATGGCTTTTCTAGTTACAATCAGATTTTTGTTCACCCTGATGACCAGGAGAAGACTGCATTCACCACTCCTTGGGGTACCTTTATGTACACCAAGATGCCCTTCGGGTTAATGAATGTTGGGGCCACATTCCAAAGGGCCATGGACATAGCCTTCATGGGAGAAAAAGACAAGTTCATTCTCATATACCTTGATGATATTACAGTATATTCCAGCAGCCATGAGGAGCATCTGAAACATCTGAAAAGAGTGTTCTTAAAATGCAGAATGTTTGAGATCTCACTGAATCCCAAGAAATCCTAGTTTTCCCTAAGGAGGGGTAAGCTCTTAGGCCACATCGTCTCAGTAGAAGGTGTAATGATTGATCCATCATGAGTGGAGGCAATTCAAAAGCTGTCCTTGCCGAGGTCAAAAAAGGACATTCAATCGTTGCTCGATAAGATAAATTTTGTTAGAAGGTTTGTGCCCAATTTTGCTGAATTAGTCAAACACATAACATGCATGCTGAAAAGGGGGTCTGAGATAAAATGGACAGACAACACAAGAAACTCTTTTCAGGATATCAAGCAACCAATCATTGAATCTCCAATACTGATCAGCCCAGATTACAGTAAGACTTTCTATGTCTTTTCCTTTGCTTCCTATGACACAGTGGCAGCAGTCCTGCTTCAGAAAGATGAGGAAAATTTTGATCATCCCGTGGCTTTCTTCAGCAAAACACTCAGGGATGCTAAAATAAGGTATGACCCTATCGAGAAACAAGCATATGCTCTCATAAAAGCTTTAAAATCATTCAGAATTTATATCCTTCATTCAAAGTTCATCACATATGTCCCTTCATCTTCTATAAAAGATGTTTTGACTCAGCTAGATATTGACGGAAAGAGAGCTAGATGGATTGCAAAAATGATTGAATTCAATATAGAGGTAAAGCCTACCAAGCTGGTAAAAGGCCAGGGCCTTGCCAAACTTTTAACTGAAGAAAATCATAAGCTGTTGGATATTAATTTCATAGGAGAAAGTTCAGAAAATTTACAGGCAGAAACAACAACGGGAGGACAGAATGACAGTCAGCAAGTGGCAGAGAAATTGTCTTCATGTGAATGGTATTCTGGCATCATCCATTTTTTGCAAAAGCTTGAAGTTCCTCCTGAACTCAGTTTAACTCAAGCTTGAGCGCTTAAACTCAGAGCTATCAAATTCTGCATTTATAATAATCTGTTATATTGGAGAGACCCAGCTGGCTTGCTTCTCAGGTGTTTAGATAAAGAAGAGTCTGTCGAAGTAACACATCAGTTTCATTCCACTGTTTGCGGTGGTCATCATTACTGGAAGACTACTACTCATAAGATTCTAAGGGCTGGATATTATTGGCCTTTCCTCTTCACAGATGTGTGCGCATTCATCAAATCTTGCAACAAATGCCAAAGATTTACCGGTAAGCAGCAGCTGAAATCTTTACCCCTAAGACCTATTGTGGTGAATGGCCCTTTCCAGCAATGGGTTTAGATTTTATCGGTGAGATAAACCCTTCATCCAGTGGTCAACATAAGTGGATTTTGGTAGCCACAGATTATTTCACAAAGTGGATAGAGGCGATCCCCACCCGGAATGCTACACACCAGGTAGTCATGAAGTTTCTCTATGAAAATATTTTAAGCAGATTTGGATGTCCCAAGAGGCTGGTGGCAGATAATGCAACAGTGTTTAAAGAAAAATCATTGGTAGACATGTGTGAATCAATGGGCATTCATCTCGTACACTCGACTCCCTACTATCCTCAAGGTAATGGCTTGGTTGAATCGTCAAATAAGAGCTTGATCAAAATCATAAGAAAATTGTTAGAGGAAAATAAAAAGAATTGGGATTCCAAACTGAAATTTTCTCTGTGGGCAGACAGAGTAACTATTAAAAAATCCATAGGAACTTCCCCATTCAAGTTGGTTTATGGGACTGATGCAATTTTTCCTGTTCAGTTAGTTTTGCCTGTGGCTAAGTTCTTTCAAGAAGAGTAGACTGAGCAAAATGACATGGTAAGAAGGATGCTGGATTTGGTGGAACTGCAAAAAGCTTGCGAATAGTAAGTGGACAGATCAGAAGCTCATCAGATGCAGATCAAAAATACGTTTGATAGAAAGGTGAAGGTGGACAGTTTTCAGATCGGTGACTGGGTTCTAAAATGGGATGCTCTTCGACAGGAGAAAGGCAAGCATAGCAAGTTCAATTCCTTGTGGACAGGACCTTTTATGATTACTCAGGTGCAAAAAAAGAACACTTTCATTCTGCAGAATCTGGAGGGTGAAGAAGTGTTCAGTGGCCCGGTAAACGGGCAATTTTTAAAACTGTATTTCATCTAAGGCTGCAAAGCCTAGACATTGTAATGTTAGTCTTAGTTTTTATTTTTCAATAACTCCATGCCCAATGGAAACACTAGCATATAGTTTAGTTTTTAGGTTCTTTTCCAGGAAAGGCATTGATTCTATGGTTCTTGAAACCTCACAGGAAGGTGTTCATCCCCAATAGGAGCCAGTGTTAACTCCTCAAATAAATTGGTAGATTTTATTTGCTTTTTAGATGATAGGTTGTGATCTAAATTTAATTCCTAAATTTCTGTAAATAGGTTAGAGAGTCTGTATTTTGAAAATAATCTCAAAAGAAATGTTGATTTTGGTTCGATCAATAAAAAGGCAAAATATCAGGTTTCGGTGGTTTAGGCGAGCCTCCAGTGTGCTCATTAACCACCAAAAGTTTTCATTTTCACTAGATAAGGGGTCAAAGTAGAAGGCAAGTAACCACCAAAAGTGTTTGAACGGGAAAAACAAAATCTCGTGCTTTCATACGAGCCAGATGTCAAAGATCGACTAAATGATTAGAAATACAACCGCCGAAAGCTCGCCATGCGGGAGATGATGCACATTCATGGCATCCATCCGAAAGGTTCGAAGCACTTGTGTTTTCTCCATCGCATTGATCATTTCAAATCCATGCAGAGCGGTGATTGGCAGGTATGATTGCACGGAGCTACCCTCCATTTCAGTGGCAAGTACGTCAGCCATCATTACCAGGTCATTCCTTCATCTGAAAACTCGATTAGTTATAATGAATCCCGAAGATCGCTGAAGACAACCACAAGCTCGTGATTTTATCAGCAAATCGTATTTTCAAAAAATCCTGATCCCGCTTTCTCTGGCAAGTGTCAAAGGGTAACCAAGTTCAGCAAGTATCCCGAGTCAAGGAAACCTGGTCGGGTTATCAGGTAAGTTCGAAAACTATTCTCTTTCAAGTTTCAGAAATACTAGTGCCCCCAAAAATCTAAAGTTTCGGCATTTCTCAGCTAATTTGTCGTCCGGAAGTGGGTCACTGTTTTAGTGAATTCATTAATTCTATGCTTTCGTCACCCGATTTCACCGGTTTTTCATAAGTGATATCGACTGTATTCCTAGTTCCCAGAGCCATCGCCTCCCGAACATTTTGTTTCCCACAGTTTCAGGCACAGTCAGCATCGAGCCATGTCAAAAGAAATTCCTGCTTTGAGATCTGAAGTGGATGGCATGTGGTATTTTGAAGCTCATCCAGAGGTAGCAGAGTGTTTTAAACAGACTGGAGTTTTCACATACTGTGAAAAATTGACAACCTTTCACCAACAAGTGGCCGAAGCTTTTTCCCTCTCCTACGATGGAAGGATTGCTAAAATAGGCAGGGAGGAGATTATTATAGACGAAGTAGCCATTGATAAGTACACAGGGTTATCCGGAATGGGAGACTGTTGGTTTAAAACCTCCTCACCTTCAAATGTTGAATTCAGGTCGTATTTGTTACTAGTGCATAAAGCTTTGACCTGGAAGAAGGATATTCCCATGTCCTATCTGGAACCAAAATGGCAGTCCCTATTGAGGGCAATTTTGGTATATATCACTTGTGAGGGGCGCTACAACAGGGTAATGTATTACCATTTTAAACTTCTGAATCATTTCACAGGCAAAGGACTGATAAACCTGCCTTACTTCTTTCACAAAACCCTGGCAAAGATGGAAAGACAAGTGAAAGCCTAGCCTGCTAAGGTTAGCAGCAGATTATCACATCAAGGGCTGATTACTCTTCTGGTGAGAGAAGCTTTGCAGAGGAAACACATTGAGTGGGGTTTCTTTTTGTTTTGGAATGAATTTCAGGCAGAAAGATTGTTATCCACATTTTTGGTTATTGGGATGATAACATGATTATGTCATGGTGATAGAAGATCAAACTCTTCATTAAGAACATTTTCCAGAAGAAGGTTACATTTATCATTTTCTCAAAGTCATATTTTAAGAATGGTACGCAGTCTGCTTATATACTCTCCTGCGAAAATCCTTAATTTCGACATGATGCATTCAGCTAGACTGCGGACTTTCCGCACTTTGTTAATGGTTAGGGTGCGGACAAGTTTCTAAAGGAGAAAATGAATAAGTTCTCGATCCTTCTAGAAGGAATCTTCTAGAAAGATGAGTTGGATTTCGAATGGTTGGCAAAGTACTGACTTTCCAGATATCTTAGGATCATTCCCTATCCAAGTAACTAATCAATCTTCTACTATATAATGAGGAGATTGCTTATGGAAAAGGTTAAGTAAGAATAAGAAGTTGGCAAGCTAGAGAAATCTATTGGAGAATTGGTGCATTATTGTATGGAGAATTGATGCTGCAACAGATAGAGATAACAAGTGATCATTTGTGGTTGAACTTCTCCGTGCATGAGCAAGTGTGTGTGTCAGAGCTAGGAGCCATCGAAAGGAGATCTACGACATCAAGGCTCAGGTTGTATATTTCTCTTTCAGTTAATATAATACATGAATATGTCCCTTTCCCATAATGATGATGTCATCTTATTACATGATTCCTTGATCACATGTATAGTTTAGATATTGAATATATTAATCTCTTTGCTGTGATTGGTTTGTGTTGTTGCTGTGATTGGATGATACAAGAGCATCGGAGCAGAGCAAGGAACAACAGATATTAAAGGAGAGCGTTTATAAGGTATGAACACAATCCATTTCTCTTAGTTCATTCAATATTTAAATCTAGGTAAAGAGTAGTATTCTGTCACGGTTTGTTCCAGATCCAGGTGGATCTGGGGAGATTGGTCTGTGTCCGCACTCACGAATTTATCCATAAACAAAGACCAACAGAGGCAGAAGCCAAGAAAACTAGAATCAGAAAATATCCTACTCCCAAGAGTAGTCACAGGAGGAGGAAAGGAATCTCAATGCCCAGAGATTCTATAAAAGCATCACCTAGCAAAAAGGAAGGAATCAAGAGGAAATTACAGTTTGAAGATAAACAATCTAAAATACTTGTCACAGGAAAAAACCTTCTCAATCTAGCTTATAGTGACTCTGAATAAGAGCAAGGGGTGGCAGAGACACAGGACAACTTGCAGATCAAACAGGAAGCAAAATTGAATTCAAATCTACCTCCATCAATTCCTCCAGAGACCCACAGGCAACCAGAAGCAGAAGCCTCCTCAAGCAGGCCTAAGAAATGTAGAACACATAAGATAAACAAGCTCCTACAAGATATTTATTAGAGGGAAGTTTCGGAGAGGGTGATCAAAAAGTCCAACGCAGATCTCACTGACAGAAATGTTGAACTGTTCAAAATGAATCAAACTCTTAGAGAAAAACCAACAAAATCAAAGATAGAAACAAAGTTTTGATCAGAGAAAATATGAAACTATATAGGCAGCTTAGGATTCTAAGGCTCAAGTTAAAGGAGTTTGAATCACCTCAAGAAAAACAAATTGGGTTGGACACATTGGCTAATTTAGCCACAACTATAATGCATGCACCAGAAATCCCTACACAACCAGCAAAAGTTCGTAGGTCTGCACGAACCAGGACTGCAACATCTAAGAAAGCTTGAGCATTCAAAAGAGGAGCTAGGATAAACATTTTTTCAATTTTGAAATTTCTTCAAAGTTTAACTTTTGGTGGTTTAGGCGAGCCTACAATGTGCTCATTAATCACTGAAAATAGGTTCTTTCGGTGGATAACTCATCCAAAAACTTTCCCAGATAACCACCGAAAGCCTGTGTGTCTAGAATGGGACAAGTTTTTACACAAATCATTGATTTTCGAGATGAAAAGATTCAGGATCTTTTCAAATGAATGTCTAATGAATTATCAAGTCCATCTCAGCAGTTATTTTTAACAAATTGTGAAGAAAGGAGTTATTTCAAAGGTTTATGGACATCTTTAATTAAGGCATAAAAGCAGGACACCTGGCCACATCAACAAATTCGACTTAGTCTCTATTTGAAAGTCATCATTTAGCCTTGGGAGGATGCTCTACACTACACCAACAACCAACAGAGAAAAATATGGGATTGGCCTCATTTTGGGGAAGCATCCCACTTCTTTTGCAACTGAATTTTGAATTACTTTTTTTAGTATATTTGATCCTTGTTTTTAGGATCTTAGAACTACTTTGTAATGCTATAAAGATTAGGATAGAAGATGAACCAAGGGTTCGATTTTGGGTTCTACATGCTGCTATTGTAAGAGAGACCTATTCTTATTATATGAAAAATTGCAAGCTTCCTTCAGTTGTGTTGTCAGACTTTTCTTTTCTGTTCTCTGATATCTTATGAGTGAATGTTATTTATTGATGCTTATTCAATCTGCATGTGACTGTCATCTCACTAATTGATTGATTAAGTTGAGAATCATAAGGTATTTCGTTAGTTATTAAACCCATTGTGCTTGTTTTATATGAGTATAATCTGGTTCAATAGTTATTT
>CBVK0103605942.1:0-10474 GCA_900067695.1 Picea abies | reverse complement strand
TTTTTGAGTGTGTGAGAGGGAGGGAGAGGGAGACAAAGAGAGTGGGTAGAGATAAAGTGAGAGGAAGGGTGGGGAGGGATATATGTATGAGAGAGAGAGAGTGGGGAGATAGTGAGAGGGAGGAGGAGAGAGAGGGAGTGAGGGAGGGAGGGAGGAGGTTTTGGAGAGAGAGTGAGACTGATTGTGAGAGGAAGGGGGGAAATAGAGGGAACGGAGGGTAGAGAGGTATAAAGAGAGAAATGGGGGAAGAGTAGAGGAGAGAGAGAAAGAGGTGGTAGATGTAGGAGAGAAAGAGAGGAGAGATAGTGGGAGGGATGGGGAGAGATAGAGGGAGGAGCGGGGTAGAGAGAGAATGTATGAGTTTTAGAGGGGTGGGAAGAGAAATAAAGAGAGGGGGGATGAACAAGGATGATGTGGAGAGAGAGTGATATTGATTATGAGAGGAAGGGGGGAGATAGAGGCAAGGGGAGTAGAGAGATATAAATATCTTAATGGGGGATGACAAACCTAATGGTTCGGTCTGCAAATTCATAAAAACCTCCATTTTTTTAATACCCCTCTATATCTTTGTCTTTGACATTTTATTTCTATAGGCTAAACAATTCAGTTGTTGACAAAATTATAGACATAGATAGAGTCAACTATGTAGATTTCAAATATACAATTTTTTTTTTAAATTATTATTGTTTACTATTTTTAATCTATTTGTATCTTCACAAAATCCTAGAATACATGCCTCTCTTATTTCTGCTATAACTTTTTCTCGGCTAAACCATTTCTCAAATGAGTTATATGCAGCAGTAGAGATACCTACGGTCTATAAAAAATTGTTTTGATCATGTTAAGACCCTTTTATCCTGCACAAACAAAAGACGTAATTTCAGACATATGTTGACTTTGATAATTTAAAAAAAATATCAAATTAATATTAAAAAATTCCAAAAATTACATGGCACAAACAAAGTGGGTTCTCTGCAAGTATACAAGTTTTTGGAACGAAATTCCATAGTTAAGACACTCAACACTTGGACAAACAAAAACATATATCTTATTTGTTTTGGAAAAATAATATACCATTGTTAGAAAAAATCAAATTTGACCTAGGTATTCACAATATCTATGAATACAAGTTGTATATTCATAAAACTGATTCAATTTACTACGTTTAATATTCTTACACCATATTCAAATTCATTGTAAAAGTACCTTGAATAATCCCTCCAAGTGAACATATTATTGTTTTTCCAAGTTTGCATTGTCACTAACGTGTTAAAATTATATCTCTAATTTATCATTATCTAGGTTGTCTCCACTACAAGTATCCAACACTAATCCTTCTATTTGATTGTTTTTATGGATAAAACTTTCCACTCCAAGTTCATGACATTGATCTTCTGAATGGGTTGAAGATTTAGTATTGACTTTATTTGAATTTGTTTCTCCCTCCTCGTTCCTTTATAACACAGACCAATTAGATGACTTTTCTTTCTCAAAAGAGTATTGTAAACTTGAATTTCCATTTTCACAAGGAAATGGCCCATCCTTACCTTTTCTTGAAATGAGGTGTACATGTTTCAAGTGAGAATCAAAACACTAAATCTCCCTTTCATATTCATCTACCTTATCACATCCTTTCTCATAAAAAATAGTTTCATCTCTCCATGTTTCTTTCTTTTGCTTCCTTTTCCAAATCTCTGAGTATTCTTCTAAATGCTTGGTAAGAACATCTTCTTCCTTTTTTCATTTAGGAGGTACAACTATACTACTTATACAATAACGTTCTATGTTCCCATATTTATTACACTTATAGAGTTCAATATTGTAATCAAGTAGAGGAGCTAATGAATTGTAGTTTTTTTAGCAAACCATGAGAACTTCTGGTTTTTTTTCTCACATAATCATCATCTGAGGTCTTATAAGAACCTTTATTTCTATCTCTCACATGATCACTTCTTGCAAAATCTCTATCTATTTCCTTATGGAAAAAATTATTGCAAGAAACAAATAGCCAAGAAAGAGATTTTGGTATTGGTTTGTGAAAGGCCTTCTTGGTGGAACAACTCTTTTGAACTCATTCTTTTTATTCTTGTGAGAAGACTCAGGTTTTTGTTAGTCATCATTTCCTTTCTTGTTGTTTCTTTCATTGTTCATGGATCCTTTCAGAACATTGACATTGCTTTTAGGCTTTTCTTCATTTTCCTTTTCTGATGGCTTTGTGACCTTAATGTTTGCATCTCCCTCATGGGTCTTTTGTTTTTTTTCATAGAAAATACTCATATTGAGGAATGGTGACCTTTGGAAACTAAGAATATTATCTAATATTTCAGTACTCTTTCCAAACTTCAACTGAGTATTTGACTACTTCAATTTCTCCTTTAATGATACGACTTCGGACTCTAACTTCTCAAAGGTTTCTTCCTTTTCTTTGAGTTGACTTTTCACTACTTCTTTTATTCCTTTTTCTTCTTCTAGTTGAATATTTAGGCTCATAATTATATTCTATGTATCTTCAATATCGCGATCTTTATTTTCATGTTTCCGCAATTTCTCCTTCAACTTATATTCCTTTTTCTAATCTTGTCTATTTCTTCTATAGCACTAACAAGTTTTGCTTCAATATCTTCTTCTTCTTAATATGGCTTTTATTTCTGCTCAACAGGCTTTGTTTCCATGGTTATAGAGATATATTATTCTTCATCATCAATATCTTCCCTTTCTGCATATGGACACTTAGCAACAAAATGTCCTATTCTACCATAGTTAAAACATTTGATGGGTGGCTACCTTTTTATTTGTTAGGTCATGATCATTTTAGCTTTCTCACAAATTGTGCTTCTTCAATCTTTGATTCATAGATGGAACAATCACCAGATATCTATTCATAAAAAATTTATAGCTTGTCCCAAATCTGTTTTGTTGATGTACACATCATTACCTTGACAATATCACAATCTGATAGGCCACTCAACATGACATCTATTGTTTTTTCATTGTCTTCACTTGACTTCTTCCCAACATGATTTGTATAATCTGTTTTGATTGATTCCCAAATACCAAACCCAAGAGCCTTCAAATATTTATTCATTCTTATAATCCATGGTGCATAGTTTGTTCCATTGAACAAAGGAGCTTTGTTTGTAGGGAGACCTTCCTTACAATCCATATGTGTTAGAGATATAGCTTCCAGTGGTTAAATTGTTTATGAAGGAACCTTCTTTGACATTAATTCTTGAAATTATGCTTATACTAAGAGGGGGGGTGAATCAATATATAATTATTTTTACTTTATTTAACCATTCATAAATCATTCATTAGTTGAGAAAAAATAATTACATATAAACTCAAATCACAATGCACAAAGTTTAACATGGAAACCCAATCAGGAGAAAACCATAAAACTTATCTTTATAAATGTTTGTAGGCACCAACCTACTGTTACAAATATTTTATGCACCAACCTATTGGATATACCAATCTCCTTAATTGAGCATCAACTTAGCCAGATGTAGCAACCAACCTATTAGAGACATCAATCTCTTCAACTGAGCACCAACTCAATAGCACCTGTAGGCAACAACCTACCAGAGACACCAATTTCCTTAATTGAGAACCAACTCAACAAGATGTAGGCACCAACCTAATATATTCATACACAGAGTACTTCTGACTTCACTTGCATGCTTCATACTTTAGACATAGCTTCAAACCTAGTCACATTTAGCCTTCATTCCCTATCAAGCTTCATAACATCATTCCTAGAATATGATCATAGATTGCAGCATCACAACCTCAAAAAAACACACAATGCAACATCACAACCTAAAAACAATGCACATTTTAGCATCACAGACCTTCATTCCTTCATATTAGACCTTAAGAAGAAGAAACTCCCAAGAAGACTCCTCTTGCACACCTTCAGACCCCGAAAGGACACCCCAACTCCTTTAGCGCACCTCAGATCACTTTTTCACACCTCATACTTGATATATTGCTTGGTTACTCTTCAAATGAACACATCTATCATGTATTTATAGTATTTATATCCTCATTTCCAAGGCCAACCTATAAAGACTAGCTGAGTCGACCTCAATTTTCTGGCTGGGTTGTGGGATGAAAAAATTCACATCTTCTCATTATTAGGGAGTTAGAGAGAATGAAATATACCATTGGAAAGATATCGGAATAAGTTTTCCAATAATATAATGTATAATCCCATTTGAGATAGCTATTTAGGGTGAAAATCCCTTCAACGATAGGGTATTCAAATTGATCATCAAATATCCAAAAAAAATACTTTCAATAATCTCCATCTTGCAATCTTTATCCTAGACATTTGTAGGCTTGCAATATTTCTATTGGACATATGTGGGCTCCCTGTGTATTTTACATAAATGAAAACAATAATTCTAACAAAGAAGAGATTTTGTTTTCCTTTGAGAGGGAAAGGAAACCCTTACCATAACCTTAGTAAGAAATATTCAAGTATTGTTTCTAATTTGGGAAGCTCATCCAGTGATGGCTCATAGGATGTGGAATTTTGCTTGGGATTGTGTGGTCCAAGGAATATCTTGGAAATAAATCCATGCAGTATGTATTGTTTAAATTCTAAAAGGGGAGAGGGGGTCCTAGGATATAAAGGGTTAAAAGGGAGTTTAGGAGTGGACCATTTAAAAGATAAAATCCCTTAAATGGTAGGGAGAAGTTATCTATTGAACCATGTATATTTTCATCATAGCGAGGAAGAACCCATGTTTGCAACTCACCTCCTCCTTCATAATGGTCTCAATTATGGAAAATGACTCAGATAACTCCAACGGTTTCATTATAAGTTTGTTCTAGTTAAATAGTCTTTGTGTGGGTAGAGATTCAGGTTTACCATTCCTAGGAAATATTGAATACTCCCTCACTACTCTTACAAATATTGTTGAGTCTTTCTCGCCCTTTTATTAGTTTAAGAATGACCCCAAGAGGTATGAAGCCATTCCATCATTTCCCTTCATAACCCTCTCATGTAGCAAAGGCTACCATTGATGCAGTAGAGTTTTATCATCACTATGTCCCAAAGGAAGATAAAGCAAGGATGACAGATCTAAAGGCCAAATTTCATAAAATTAGGGAATTTCATGAAGAAGAGGAGGTGGAGGCTCAGGTTGGAATCTTAAACCTTGATCTAGTCTGTACATGAACATGCAATTCAAAGTTCTATCGAAATCATGAATTATATTGGCACACCAAAGCCATGATGGCCATGGGTATGCTCCCCAAGGAGAACAATTTTCGGCAAATAAAGAGCAGACAGGAAGCTCTAGAAATTCAACATTCTTATCAGAAAAAGGTGATTATATGGCTTCCCAGGCATTAAGGGGGAAATTTCATCCCTCTTGCAAGAAGTTATGCAGGAGTTGAGACATCACATGTTGCAACTCACAAGGAAACCGTGGACTTCACCAATGCTCAGGTTCTGAATGAATAATGACATCATGCTCTCATTTTCTTATGTTACTATGATATATAGGATTTTAGACATAGATAAGACTTGTTTTCAAACTTGTTATATTTTTAAACTGGTTAAGACCTAGTTTCTCCTCTTGGGAAGGCACTATTTTTTCTTTTTGAAGACATGGAACCACATAGACTATCATGGTCTATGTGGGACTAGAACTGCAGATCCTGTAGGTTGATATGTATTTTTTCCCATATTAATATAGATCTTACTTATAAAAAAAAAATTAAAGGTTAAAATGTAAAGATTTTAAAAATTAAGGGTTATAAATAAAATTAAGCTTTGATGTTGTTTCACTCTTCACATGTTCCAGATTGGATCATTATATAATTTTTCATCTATCTTAGTACATTTTGGGTGGAAACATTGGAGCAATAATCTTTTAGGGCCATTTTGGCGACTAGTCCAAATTTGGAGTCCAAAAAACCATTTGAAATATTCAAGAGCCATTTTGAGGCATAAAACAATATTTGTTTGGTATAAAGTATTAGCAATGAAAGTCACACTTTGAATGCTAAAGTGTAAGCTCATCACCCATCAATAGGTTTAAAATAGGTTTTTTTTAGAATAAGATGGCTAATGGATAGAGAAACTCAGTAAAACAGTGTCAACCACAGTAAGTTCCAGATAACATGCACCAGCAAATGAGGTTTTGAATATCTTGGATTAGGGTTTAAAGAATAATATGAATAGAGTGAGGACTTAAGTAAGAAAGGTGAAATATATATACCATTTACATCATGTAATAATAATAGATATATGAAGAAAACCTTCTGAAACAAGAACTTGTTAAATCAAAATGGAAACTCTGATGAAATCATGAATAGCATCACAACAAATCCTTCACGGTAATGCAGACACAATAGATCAATTGAAAACTTCAACAGATGAAAATTAGAGGAAGACAAAAATAAGATGATAAAGGGAAAAGATTGATTTCTATTATTCAAAAAGTCTCAGGTCTAGTACATAAAATCAGATTTGTCTCTGTTACATTCACAATATCAAAATATGAGTCTCATAATAATCTTGTGAACCTTCTAACAGAGCTACAATGTTTCTTTTATAGTCTAGAATGCTAATGAAAACTTTACAATTTGAATAACTTCCTTATCCTAGGATCCTTGTGCCCTAAACGAAGCATGGAAACAAGTGGATAAAATAAAATAACTAAACTGCTAAAAACTAGGTTAATGTTGGCAATGCCCTTTACATTTCTTTATTGTTGATGAATTGTCCCTTTGGCACATTCTTCCTTTGGCAGGTGGCTAATTTCACAGTGCATACTAAAGAGGAATGTAATTGAATGGTTGATCTTGTAGGAGACAGGTTTGTAAAAGGTGTTGGAATAGAGGGTTCACAGCGCTAGACTTATTGTATAGAGTTGGTAGTGCCAGAACAGGGTTTTGTAACACTTGGGAAAAGTAATCACAACATGCGAAAAGGATGGTGGGAAAAGGTGGTCTAAACCCATGGATGTATCAAGCTTAATGAGAAATTTCAGAGTATATCACAAGGGTTTGGGAACTGGACAACAAACAAACAAGATAGTTTGCAGTGCTCGTCACCAGTTCGTAGTTCCCACAAGGAAAAATAGCTAACAAACCCTTTCATGTCCTTCAAATAGGGCGAAATTACTCATGGCGTACCTGGTGAACTTGAATTGGAAGCTGGTATCTTTGAGGTTGAACAATGGTGTCTGCAAGTAGCCTAACCTCCAACTCACCTTCTCTATCCAATTCACAGCATCTAGTTCATAACACTTGTCTGTAACATTAGTTCGCAACGCCAAGCTAAAAAATTCTTTGTACACTTTGAGAAAACAATTAAAATCATTCATGAAAATAATCCATAGATATTGGTTTAAAAATCATCTCTGGAAAAAAGAAGATATTCAATTGACATGACCCATAAATTCAATGATGGCTATGAATGCAAGATGTACCCTTGAAAGCACTGCGGAGTCTCCTAGTGAGTTGGAAGCATACATATCATATTTGATTTGACATCTTAATGAGTAAAGGTGAAAAAAGTGTTAGAAAAACAGGATCGTGGAGCAATAAAATAAAACAAATGCGGAAACAAAACATAGAAGATACACAATACAAGAGAGACACAGATTTACATGGTTCACCCAGTGTGGGCTACGTCCACCAGAGAAGTTGACGGGTCCTTCCTTTATTATTATCCAACAAATGAAGGGATACAACCTACAGCAAAACCCTCTATAACTTCCTCTTCTTTCTCTCACAATCTCCTCTCTCAGAATACAATACTCGCCATCATAGATAGTCGCAATACATTTCCCTCATAAAAGGGGGTTGCCTTCTAGGGAAAAAAACCCCCTTCTAGGGAAAAAAACCCTAACATAATTTCTACCGTTAGATCTGCGACCTTATAATGAACGGTCCAGATTTACAATGAAATTAGAATATACTTTTACAAGGAAATTTTTCCTTCAGGGGCCTTTCCCCGGAACCCCCCATCGGGGGGGATAGGCCCCCCGGACCCTGCAGAGGGGGTACCCCCCCCTGCACTCCCCCACATGGAAGAGTGTACATACGTCTAGGGTATAAATTATTCATGGGGTATAAACAAGGCTGACAAACACAAGACCTCTGAGTCAGGAAGATAATCAAGCTCCACAACCAACAATCTCCCACTTGGAGACTGATCTCAACAACTCCACCGTTGTTGTATATGCTGGACTCTGAACCTTCTTGGACCTGGTGAATTTCTCATATTCATCTTCATTCTTGAAGACCAACTGAAAGGATGGGTTGGCGTACAACATGGCTCCACAACCAACAAAAAGGATGGGTCGGCGTACAACATGGAGAAAGTGACATGTCAGGATGATGATGGAGAATTGTAAAAGATGTGACTCATGAAGGTGATTATCCAAAAATTATGAAAGCAAGACATGACTCAATGACTCTTAGACTAAATCCAAACAAACCATAACTTATTCATACCAAAAAAATGAAAAATGACTATGGAAAAGCGACATAAAACCTATAACCTAATGAACACCTATGACTCAAAATAAAAACTAAAAGACTTTTTTGACCCTTTCAATTGTATGTGATAACACCAACCTTACTATGAAGGAAAATTATATATTATGCACATTGATAGCTTTCCAACAGTGCAAATCATTCATCAATTTGAGTTTGTATGAGAAAGTTATCCCTCCCACAAGCTGACCTACCATATTGATCACCATGGTGCGAGTGGATGCCACACCATCCTCCATTACTTAGACATGTGGGAATATACACATAGTGTATTTTCTAAGAACATTCTAGAAGGTCCAAAACCTTATCACAATTGAAGGTTGAGGAAGTGAAAACCCTACCCCTAGATGGCTATTAGGTTATTTAAATACCGAGCCACTAGGAGGAGAAGGGGTTCCATTCTTTTGCACTATATTTTTTTCCATAGTTGAGAAGAACATCTGAGAGTGGTATTCTATGAGCATAACAAAAGAGGAGAGATTATGTAGCATGATCCATACAAGCCATAGGTCAAAGGAAACTCCACGGAGAGTGCCTCTTTCTTTGTACTTGCATCATTTATGTACCAAAGAAAAGAGAGTAGAGAAGTCTCACCTTCTTGCTGGGTTTTCTCCCGTTTTAGGTTTCAAAAGTCATATCTTGTGTTTATTTGTGGATGGTGTGAATGTATTTTACTAAATTCTCTATTTTCTACATTTTATCTATTGCATGCATAAGCATAAAATCAGTAACTAAATATTCTATATATCTAAAGGAAAAATAACCTTAATAGTAAAGATTTTAGTATTTCCTTAGATCTGTTGTGACGAACTATTCCAGTGGAATATCCACAACAGCTTACATATCATCACAAAAATCCAATTAAATGAGGTTGTGCAGGTAATCAATAAGGTTACAAACTCAAAGACAACAACATTAGTAGAGGTATGTCTCTACTCAACTTTATTTAGTTTCAAAGTGATTCTACAAGCAAATCGATGGCGTAGAAATGAGGTCCTTTCTCTCACCCATAGTTGCCAACATCTATATGGAACATTTTGAAAAAAAAAATCTTGACTCTTACCCCCTAAAATCTAACAAGATGGAAGAGATACATGGATGACACCAATGTAAAGTGGTCCCATGGAAAATATGATTTGAATAAGATTTTGTATCACATTAACAGTCTTTGTTAAGACATTTAGTTGACCATGGAGTTAGAATATAATAGGACCATCCATTTCCTATATGCATTGATTACTAGGAAGCAATATGGAACTCTTGGACAAAACTTTTGTAGGAAGAAAACTCATACTAAAACCTACCTTCACATGAACTCACACCACCACCCTTCTCAAAACATTGGGGTTCTTAATACCCTGGCTATGACAACAATGAGAGTCTTAGACAATGAGCATATTGAACAAGAAAAAGACCACCTAACCAAGGTATTTAAGACAATAGGTTATAGGATCAAGGACATCAAGAAGGTAATTGAGAAAGTAAGAAGAAGGTCTTGTCTGAAGGAGGTCTCATCCTCACAATGGAAAACTCTCTAATAAGAAGAAGACATACCTTCCTTACATCTAAGGGGTCACTGATAAGATTGTGAAGGTCCTAACAAGGAAGGAAATTATAGCTTCATTCAATTTAGTGGTAAATATTAGATAGAAAATGAGGTCGGTTAAAGACATTGTTGACCATCATTAATACAAAGGTGCCTACAAGGTTGCATGCTCCTATGGAAAATGTTATATTGTAGAAACCAGTTGTTCATTTCATGTAAGGATTAAAGACCATGTGGCAGACATTAGGAAAAAGTGCATTCCCACTTCAAAATTAGTGGAACGTTCCCTTGTAGCCAAGCGCCATGTGTTCCTATATGTTAAGCCCTAATATTGGCTCATTACCCCTTAATTGGGGCATATTAGATTAGTAATGTTATTTTATTTATGTCGGCTTTATTCCATTAGTT
>CBVK0103605896.1:0-15934 GCA_900067695.1 Picea abies | reverse complement strand
CCGATCTCACCTTGCCACTTATTTAAGCAGTTGTGGAGTAAAGCTAATAGGATCCATGCAAAGAATTGACAGCCGAGGAAATTGTAACGCCATTGGTTTTGTCGTTTATTGTGGGTTTGTATAGCCTATCATCTCCTATCAGCGTTAATCAGCTACCAGTATCAGCGTTAATCAGCTACCAGTATCAGTGTTATACGTGGATGTAGACAGCTGCTTGCAGCATTGGATCGGCATGCCCACCAACCTCAGGCCGCCTAATCAACTCTATTATCTAGCTATTCATGGCCGTGTCTTGCATCACACATGCATCGGGTTTATGAGTGCAGTGGTATTACTTAATAATAAGGGCACCTGAGTATCTATGTTCTGCTCAAATTGTTGATTTTACTGATGAATCTCATTATAATTTTCGTATTATTATAATATGACAATGTGCCTTATATCGATCTCGATCTCTATCTCTCCTTAATTTTTACAATGTCGTGGAGCGTTCAATGTAACAGGCCAGAGTTCATAGGTCACAATGCCAGTATCAATAAGTCTCGGTAAACGAAGAAATAAGAGAAAAAAATTAAAATAAAATACATAAACAAAATGCAATCTTCCACATACTTGAGATAATGTAACTTCCCACATTGTTTTATTTGGACGAACACTAAAAGTTCTGTTAACATTTTAATTAAGTCCAAAATCTTACACCTATTGGTAATGGGCACAACTAATCATCTTTTAATTTAAAATTCTAATTTGATGACTAACAATTGAAGATGCTAACATATTCTTAGTCATCCTCCCAAATTAACTAATCATCTTTTAATCTAAAATTCTAATTTGATGACTAACAATTGAAGATGCTAGCATATTCTTAGTTATCCTCCCAAATCAATGAATGTGATTTATTCTTCATAACTTCCTTGTATTTTTACGCGGTGTACACCTATTGGCAATGAGCACAATTAATCACCTTTTAATCTAAAATTCTAATATGATGGCTAACAATTGAAGACGCTGGCATATAAATCAATGAATGTGATTTACTCTTCATAACTTTCTTGTATTTTTAAATGCATCCTTTACTTTTTAATATTTACCTAATCATATTAAGAAATTACTGTATCACTATATGATTGCCACATTTAAATGATTAACCTTTGGGATTACCACGTTTGGATTTCCTCAGTTGTCCGTTCATTTTCTACGCACGTTTCATTTTCTGATTGTCCGCGTGTTTCATATTGGATCAACTAAGGTGGAAGACTATAATAGTGTGGTGGAGAAGGCCATTGTTGCGATTCCCCCAACTGCTCTGTGGTTCCCCATCTATTCCTCTTCAATTCAATGGCGTCTGGGACAGTACAAAGCAGGATTTTCATCTGCTCTGCGGTTCCCCCATCTATTCCTTTTTAGTTCAATGGCATCTGGGGCGGTGCAGAGCAGGCTTTGCATGTAGCTGCAGTGGCGTTGCCAGCGGTCTTATGTCGCTTGAAGGGCTGCCTGTTACCGAACAAGAAAAGGCGGAACAACAATTTCCCCCCGATCTCTTCAAAGTATGGTCATACAACCACGGGTCGGGATGCAGATTCCCTTATGATCGATTCAATGATCCATCAAAACTCAATGTTCGATCACGCAGGGAATCATTTTTGGTTAATGTCTTTGTTTTTGTTTACCAGATTATTTAATGCAGCGGCATGTAATTTCAGCACTGTATTAGATTCTATTTTATAAGAATCGAGGTATCTACTACTATGTCAATAAAATATGAATTTCATTTTGTTTTATTTTATTGCAGTTCAAGGTATGTCGTACATTTTATTTTATAAACTAAATGAAACCAATATTACTGACTTTAACATTTTATACCAGTTATTTTTATTACTTATTTTATATGGGCTGAATCGATGCTTCGTTGCTTGCTCAATGTCTTTATAGATTTTTTTTTTTTTCAGTAAATCAAATTTATCGAAAGCATATCCGTGTTGGTTTTTGTTTCACCATTTACTGTGATCTTCAAAGGGTCGAACCAGAGGTTCACTATCTGCTGTCGGTCACCCTTCCCGAGAGAGTAGACATTTTTTTGGACTTTATAGGGCTGGCATTCATTTACCCACTTTTATATATTGGGGATCAATGCACACTTTGAAAAAAAACAAATATTTTTCCATGGAATTTAATCCTTCTTGAATATGAAACGCAAACGTATAAGGACTATTTCAAAAGAGGTGAGTAAGTGAGAACGCTTTTACTTGGAAATAATGGAGAAAGAGTCAGGTACTTAGTTGAATTATACTTCACTTAATGTATATTCTAGTTTTTTATGGTTTGATGTAACCGATTAAGTAGAGTAGTTTCCTATATAATGATGTAATCAATCTTCATTGAATAATATAGATTGTAAATGTTGCCTCACCTGTATTTGTTTTGCCTAATTCTAAGTTGGTATCAAAGCCACTGAAGTGAGAAACTGCTGAGATGCGTCAATTTCAAGAAGTCCGCAGGTCCCTCTGGAAAAGTGCAACGGCATACTACTCAAACTTTACCCACTGCAGAAAACCTAAAATTTATCCACTCCAACTGGGTATTACAGTGCGAAAATCTTGAACGATACCCGCACTCCAAGTGCATCGTGAGGTGCAGACTCACCACACTCTAAGGTAGCGTCAGGTGCGGAAACGCGTGTGTTTGCGTAGGCCGCGTGGGTTCGAGCTGGAGAAAGAACGTGATCCATTGAGTGAGCCCATTTTTTTTTGTTTGTTGAGTCGCGCGCCATTGAAGAGAAGGTCGTGAGCTTGTTTGAAGGGTGGATGCCACGATTTCCTAAAGGGTGTTTGCGTGAGGTTTTTCCCGTGGGCGAGTGAAGCAGCCGCCTATTCTCATTTCTACAGATCGAACCATTCTCCATGATCATTGCTGAGCCCAATGCAGGCCGTGTGCGCGTGAGTAGAGGGCTGGGAGAGTGATTGTCACGATCCGCTCTCCAAATTCGTGAGCAGATACGTGAGTTTTCTGCCTTTGAGTTTTTCATTGGAGATCCGTGAGGTTCAAGCAAATTGAAGGTTTCCTTTTTCTCATGAAGCTTAAGTTTATTAAACGGATATTTTTTATGAAGTAGAAATCGTGTAAACGGATATTTTTTATGAAGTAGAAATCGTGAGGGAGTTATGAATTTCTTATTAAAGTGCATATTTGTGAGGTATAAACTTTAAAAGGGGATATTAAAGTTTATTATAGTGGATATGTGCATATTTGTGAGGTATAAACTTTAAAAAGGGATATTAAAGTTTATTATAGTGGATATTTTTTTATATGAGAGATTTTTTATGTGAGAGTTTTTTATATACATGGAGTGGTGTTAAGGTTTTTTTTTAAATTTCTCATATTTCCTTTAAGATAAGAGTTTAGGTACAGACGAATCAGTGGATCCGAAGGTAGAGCGATGGATTGCTTAGCACTTGATGAAAGTTGCATATTCTTGGTGATTCATCGTTGGTGATACAAGGATCCATTGTCTGGTTGGACGAGTAAACATTTACAGATATGGTGAATCTTTTGGTGGAGACCTACCTCAACGAAGCCAACAAGTTAGGCTTGAATTTCATTAATTGGAAATTTAAGATGTAGACACTGATGGAGGGCTATGGTGTCTGGAACATTGCAAAGGGAACTGAAGTGAAACATGATGTGGATGCAGGTACAATAGTAGCACATATCCAAGATTGGGAGAAGCACGAAAACAAGGCAAAGGTATTGTTGTGCATGTCTATTAAAGATAGCATAATTCCACATATTAGAGAAGCTACAACTTCTGTTGAAACATGGACATCGCTTAAAGCTTTGTATGAAACTAGAAATACAAATCACATTATGTTCCTGAAAACTAAATTGCTAGGCATTAAGATGGATGGAAATGAATATGTTAGTTCATTTTTGGGTCGTATTAAAAAGGTGAAATACAAGCGAGGAAATATAGGGGAAATTGTTTCCAACACTAACCTGGTCACTATTACCTTGAATGGTATGCTAGAAGATTATCAGATGTTCATAACAGGTCTCGCAGCAAGGGAGAAACCTCCTATGTTTGAAGAACTGACAGGTATTTTGTTGCAAGAGAAAGAGAGGCACGGGAATCTGAAGCCTCACAGTATAGATTTGGCATTGTGGTCAAATAAGAGATAATGGCGAAATGCAATGGAGAAAGAATATGAATCTATAATGAAAAACAATACTTGGGAATTGACTGAATTGCCTAAACATAAGAATCCCATTGGATGCAAATGGATATACAAACCCAAGTTTAAATTAGATGATAATATAGACAAATATAAGGCTAAATTGGTTGCAAAGGGGTATTCACAAACATAAGGTATTTATTATGCTGAAACAGTTGCACTAGTAGCTAAATTGAATACTATCATATTGTTAATTGCTAGTGATGATATTGATGAACCCCCAAATTTTGATTCACGAGATCTTAGGCTGTTTGTGTCTAACGTTGTTTTATCTGTTGAAATGGATGATATTGATGCCTGGTTTGTGGATTATGGAGCATTAGTACATATGACCTGTAATAAGAACTGGTATGTTAATTTTAAAGAAACACATAATGGTGTCAGCATATATCTTGGAGATGACCGTGCTCATCAGATCAAGGGATACAGAGACATTCATGTGACATTGTCAAATGGTGTTATTTGTCACATTTGGAATGTTGTGTATGTACCAGGGATAAAGAAAAATTTGATCTCTGTGTCCACCATCACAGATCAGAACTTGAAGGTTGAATTCTTCAAGAATTATTGCATAGTGAAGGATCTGCTGGACCAATTCAAAACTGTTGCAACGGGAGTCAGAGCATGATGCCTATACAAACTTGATGTTACCAGCAAAGCACATCATGCACTGACTTCTGCAACTATGCCAACAAATATTCTTTGGCATCAAAGGTATGGCCACATCAATCATCCTGATTTATTGTTATTACAAAAAAAGAATATGGTTGAAGGACTTCCCATGTTAAAGAATGAGAATGTTTCTTGTGATGGATGTGCATTAGGAAAGATGCACAGAGATGAATTCTCCTCTAATCCTGATAGGAAAAAGAGATGTGTTTTAGATCTTGTGCATACTGATGTTTGCGGGCCTATGCAGACTAGGTCTTTAGGAGGTGTATTTTACTTTCTATTATTTATTAATGATTGCACGAGATACACATGGGTTTATTTCCTTAGAAGAAAAAGTGATGTTTTCGAGTACTTTAAGGAATTCATAACCATGGTGGAAAAGCAGACAAGAAAATCCATCAAAATCCTCCATTCAGATCAAGGGGAAGAGTATAAATCAGGGGACTTCATCAAATATTGCAAAGATAATGGAATAGTACAGCAGTTTACAGTACCTCACGCTCCACAGCAAAACGGAGATGCTGAAAGGAAAAACAGAACTCTGGTAGAGTGTGCACGCAGTATGATGAAAGGTAAGAATCTCTTGAATGCTTTTTGGACTAAAGCCATAAATACTGCAGTTTATTTAAAGAATAGAAGTCCAACAAGGTGTCTTGATAATGTTACTCCTTTCAAAGCCTTGTATGGTTCCAAACCTGCAGTTCATAATTTGAAAGTATTTGGGTGTAAGTCTTTTTCTCATATTCCAAAGGAGAATAGGAAGAAATTGGATGCTAAAGCCATTAAATGTATTTTCATTGGGTATTGTTCTAAATTCAAAGCATACAAATTGTTTGATCCTTCTACTCACAAAGTATTTGCAAGTAGAGATGTTCTTTTCCATGAGCAGGAAGCAGGAAATCATGACAACAACAGTCATAAGGAATGGCATAGACTTCTTGATGAAGGAATTAAAGAAGAGCAGCAGCAACCATCACAGCAGCAGCCACAATCGCAGCAACAACAACAGCAGCAGCAGCAAGAAGGACTCAGTGATATGGACACTTCAAGCAGTCATAGTTCACCTAGAGGTGAAGACAGATCTTCACAAAGTGGGGAGGAAGATAATCAATTGAGAAGATCTTCACAACAGGTTCGACTCCCTCAAAGGTATAGAGACTATGCCCTAATGAGTATCATTTCAAATGTCATAGAACCCATGAGTTTTAATGAAGCCAATGAACATGATGAATAGTGAAATGCAATGGAGGAAGAATATGAATCTATAATGAAAAACAATACTTGGGAATTGACTGAATTACCTAAACATAAGAAGCCCATTGGATGCAAATGGATATACAAACCCAAGTTTAAATCAGATGGTAGTATAGACAAATATAAGGCTAGATTGGTTGCAAAGGGGTATTCACAAACAGAAGGTATTGATTATGCTGAAAAATTTACACCAGTAGCTAAATTGAATACTATCATATTGTTAATTGATTTAGCTACAAAGTATCATTGGAAACTACACCAATTAGATGTTAAATCTGCATTTTTGAATGGTGAGTTAAAGGAGGAGGTTTACCTTACTCAACCTGAAGGGTTTGTGGAACATGGGCAAGAACACTTAGTGTGTAAGTTAAAGAAAGCATTGTATGGACTAAAACAGGCACCTAGGTCATGGTATGAGAAGATAGACTTTTTCTTTCTTCAACAAGGTTTTATGAGGAGAAAAATTGATCCAAATCTGTATACCAAATTTGATGAGCAGGGGTATATAGTATTGATTTCCTTATATGTTGATGATTTGATAATTACAGGAAATGCAGAGAAATTAATTGATGAAATCAAGGAGCAGTTGTCGCAAGTTTTTGAAATGAAAGATCTTGGTGAGTTACATTATTGCCTAGGTCTTGAAGTTTGGAGAAATATAGGCCAAACTTTTGTTTGTCAAAGTAAGTATGTCATAGAAGTACTTAAGAGATTTAAAATGGATCAGTGTAAATCTTCTATTGTTCCCATGCAACAGAATGTGAAACTTTCTTGTGTTGATGGTTTGAAGGAGATGAATGGCACTATGTATAGAAAATGGTGGGTAGTTTGAATTATCTCACCACAACCAGACTTGATATTGCATACTCTGTGAGCGTGTTAAGTCAGTTTATGGTGAAACCTCTAGAAATCCATTGGAATGCAACAAAGGTGGTACTCAGGTATCTAAAAGGAACACTTGATTATGGTATTAAATATACCGATGCATCTGATGTTGAATTGCCAGGTTAGTTAGATTCTGATTAGGATGGCAATCCGGATGATCTAAGATCAACCACTGGATATGCATTTGGCATTGGATCTGGGGTTGTTTCATGGAGCAGTAAAAAGAAACCTATTGTATCTTTGTCTTCTACTGAAGCAGAATACAAATCCTTGTGTGCAGCAACTTGTGAAGTTTTTTGGTTGAGAAGACTTCTTCAAGATGTTGGAAAAGAACAAAAGGAACCTACAATGATCAAATGTGATAATCAAAGTTCAATCAATCTTGTGAAGAATCCAATTTTTCATGCAAGGACAAAGCATGTTGATGCTCAGTTTCATTTTGTTAGAGAAAAGTTGCGGTCAAATGAAATAGCTCTTATGTATTGTAATACTAGTGAAAATGTTGTTGATATTTTCACTAAGCCTCTTGGAAAGATTAAGTTTGAGTTGTTTAGGAAAATGTTAGGTGTATAACTCAATCCATTCTCCATTAAGGGGGGGACTTGGAAATAATGGAGAAAGAGTCACTTGTGTAGTTGAACTATACTTCACTTAACGTAGATTCTAATTTTATATGGTTTGATGGAACCGACGTTTCCTATATAATGATGTAATCAGTCTTCATTGAATAATATAGATTGTGAGTGTTGCCTCACCTGTGTTTGTTTCACCTAATTATAAGTCATTTTCTGTCAGAGTAATATATATTTTTCTCTATTCATATGAACTGTAATTTTGTTTTAGATGGTGGTGGTGAGGCTTAGCATTTGGGTGCTAGAGATGGAACAAAGTATCCATAGAGGGAGGGACCCTAAGGATAGAGCGCAACCAATACGTTGTTGAGAGCATAGGCAATTCGCAGCGTGGTCAATTCGGGTTTTGTGCCAAGCCGTGCATTGAAATTAAGATTTATGTAAACTATTTTGTTTGAAACAAAAGCAATTTTAAGTTTGTGTAAGTTGTCCAACTTGGAGTCCAAACCTCACAAAAAAAACTTGGAAAAAAATGCAATCTTCAAAAAATAATAAGATACAAATTCCTTAATCTATAATGTTAATATAAACAATTATATTAATATATTTATAATTTACTTTATTAATATTAACCTAGATAATGTTAATATAAACAATTATATATTTATAATTTAAATTATTAATATTAATGTACAATGTTAATATAAACTCGATTTACTTAATTTACTTTATATTTTATTAAGATACAAGTGTCGATTTGGGTGTTGGAGATCAGCACAAAGTCTCCATAGAGGGAGGGACCCTGAGGATAGAGCGTAGCAAAGTTGTTGAGAGTATAGGTAGTTCTGGCATGATCGATTAGGTTTTGTGTGAAGTTGTGCATTGAAATTAAGGTTTATGTAGACTACTTTGTATGAAACAAAAGCAATTTTAGGTTTGTGTAAGTTATCCAACTTAGAGTCCGAACCTCTCACAAAAATACTTGGAAAAAAATCAAGTCTTCAAAATATAATAAGATACAAATTCTTTAATATATATTACCATAATGTTAATATAGACAATTATATTACTATATTTATAATTTACTTTATTAATATTAATCTATAATGTTAATATAAACAATTATATTACTATTTTTATAATTTAAATTATTAATATTAATCAATAATGTTTTACAACTTCATAAATTTATCCCTAGTATTAATTGTGTCTTATTTTACCAAGTATTTATTGGTGATAATTAATGTTTTGACTATCATTTTGATAAATATAAATTATTAATATTAATCTATAATGTTTTACAACTTCATAAATTTATCTCTAGCATTAATTGTGTCTTATTTTACCAAGTGTTTATAGGTGATAATTAATGTTTTGACTATCATTTTATTAAATATTTATTAGTAATTATTAAATTATGAATTTTACTAAATATTTATTGGGGACTTTTAAATTATTAAAAAAACAAGTGTAATAAAAAGTAAAGCTCATTAAAATTCACTTCTTAATTTTTATAGGGGTTAGTTGAAAAAAAATATAAACATAGATCTCAATATAATATCAAATATATTTTTATTTGATTATTAAAAGATTGATTTTTTTTTTTTGTGAAGTTGTAAATAAGAATAAAAAAGATTAGTTTTGGGTAAGAAAGTCATCAGGTTAAAGACCAATTATATTTTAGAAATTATACCTCATTAAAAAATGACATATTAGAAACATTGAAAAATTTAAAGGTTTCTTTTCAGTGGATAGTTTTTGTTATAAAGTTGCATTAGAAAGAAATTTAGTTGTTGAGTTGAATTCCAGAAAAATTAAAGAGCATAATAATTTATGGTGAAAGCTACACATTCTAAGAAAGAAATTGCTAAGTTCATAAATGTTTAAAAGAAATTAATTACAATATATAGATTAGTTGTTAGAAAACACATGTTCTTAACCATTTAATATAAATAAATACAAAATTTAATTAGGTTAGCCTAACTTTATAGAGTTGATCTATTTTATAGGGCTGGCCTAATAATAATTTAATAGTATATTAATACTTTAGTAATGTATTAGTTAATAAAGTACTAATACATTTTATCCTTAATGCATTAGATTAATGTATAATTTAATTAAAAAATTAAGATTATTAAATGATTTTATTATTTATTTATTAATAATAAAAAGTGTTTAAGGATAATCAAATGTAAAATAAAAATATATTATATCAAGAAGAAAACAATATTTTAAATTTTAAACTAAATGTCTCTTAAAATGGATTTTAGTTAGTTAATTATAAATGGATTTCAGTTAAATATTTAACTACCATAAACCATAATTATTTGTTTAACCCCTTCCTTTTTATTTTAGTGAGAATTGCAATTTGCAACGTCAAAATGCATACTCTTATTTTATGTATGCTTATTTGGAAGGGATAGATTTTACAGTTCAAGATCATATGTTATCAAGGACCTTAGAACAAGTATGATTATATGTTTCTCTATAATTAATATATCGCATCGGTTTAAAGTTCCTATGTTTTTCACAAAGGAAACACTTTGCTAGATTTGTTTGTTTAAACTTTGCTAAAACTTCCTTTTCATAATGTGTCGAACAAAAACCAACCTTGTCATGTGATGAACATGCCCTGACATTGCAATATGATGAACAAAACCAGAAGTTACAACATGGTGAACATAGTAATGTTGCAATGTGTCAAACATAGTAACATCACACAGTGACAAACGTCATAATGTTGAAATATGGTGAACATAATAATGTTTCAATCTGTTGAATGTAGTAACATTGCAATGTGATGAACATAAACTGACATCACAATTTGATGAACATAGGCATGTCATCCCAATGTGGAAAGAAATGTAACATCCCAATGACAACATTTCCAAACGTCACAATATTTTGAACATAGAAACGTTGCAATCTACCAAACATAGTAATGTCGTAATGTGTCGAACATATATGGATGTCACAATGTGACGAAGATGTATTTTGATTGTAATGTGATGAAGATATATGATTATTACAATGTTATGAAAATATCCCTATCATCGTAGTATGACAAACACTGTCATGTCGTCACACTATGATGAATATAAATTAGCGTCACAATGTGATGAACATTTCCTTGTCATCGTAACGTGATAAATATTTCCCTATCATCGCAATGTGAGAAACATATATGTCAATCGCAATGTCACGAAGATAGCCCTATCATCGCAATCTGATGAACATAGCCTTATCATCACATTATGACAAACCTTGCCCTATCATCACAATGTGACAAGATATCCTCACGTTTCAATTTGACACACATATCTTGACATCACATTGTGACAAACCTTTCCAAACATCACAATGGGAAGAGCACATTGCAATCTGATGAACATAGTAATGTTGCAATCTATTGAACATATTAACGTTGCAATGTGATGAACATAAATTGGCGTCATGATTTGATGAACATAGGCATGTCATCCCAATGTGGATGGTTATGTCGCAATCTAACGAATGGTTACAAGCATCGCAATGTGTTGCACATTGTCTTCTCGTCGCAGTGTGATGTACAGTTCCTCTCCTTTCTATGTGACACACATATCCTGATGTCACTATGTGACAACATTTCCATACATCGCAATGTGTCGAACATAGGAACATTGTAATATACCAAACATAGTAACGTCTGAATGTGACGAACATATATGGACTTCAGAATGTGATGAAGATATATGAACTTCGCAATGTGATGAGAATATCCCTTCCATCGCAGTATGATGAGCACTTCCTTGTCATCACAATGTGATGAACATTTTCCTATCATCACAATGTGATGAACATTTCCTTGTCGTCGCAATGTGATGAACATTTCCTTCTCATCGCAATGTGACAAACATATACGTCAATCACAATGTGGTGAAGATAGCCCCGTCATCACAATCTGACGACATAGCCCTTTCATCATAATGTGACGAACTTAAACGTATGTTGCAATGTGACAAACATTGCCCTATTGTTGCAATGTGAAATCATATCCTCACATTGCAATGTGACAAACAAAACATAATGTCGCAAAGTGATGATCAAAACATAATCAACATTGCAATGTAGTAATGCCAAAAATAATAATGTCATAATGTGATGAACATATATGAACATCGCAGTGTTCCAAACATACATGTCGATCGTAATTTGTTGAACATATATGACGATCACAATGTTGTGACATAGCCCTATCGTCATAGTATGATAAACACTCTCATATCGTCGTAATGTGAGGAACATAAATGAACGTCGCATTTTGATGAACATTTCCCTATCGTCACAATGTGATGAACATTTCCATGTCGTCACAAACGAATGAACATTTCCCTTTCGTCGCAATGTGACAAAACCTAATGTTGCAATGTGATGAACAAAACATAATCATGGTCCACCATAATCATGGTCTAACATAATCATGGCCCACCATAATCATATCCACATGGTCAACAGCCATGTGGATCGTCAACCATAATAAACCTCAATCAACCATATTGAACCATGTTCATGGTCAACCATGGTCAATGACAATTAGTATATTAAAGTATTAATACTTTAATAATGTATTATTAACATTATTAAGGTCAACGTATTAGTACTTTATTAATGTTTTAATGTATTAATATTTTAGTAATGTTTTTATTAATGCATTTAATGTATTAAATGTTATTTGTTTTATGACTATAATAATGTATTATTAATGTATTACCTTATTAGTTAGTGAATTAATTTTTTAGCAATATATTATTTAATATTTTATAAATGTATTAATTAATTAATATATTACATTATTAATATATTAATTAATTAATACATTGCATTATATATTAATGTAAATTTTAATTTTAATTTATGCATTACATGTATTAATTAATTAATACATTGCATTATAGATTAATGTATTTATTTTAATTTATATATTACATTAATGAATAATGTATTAATACTTTAGTAATGCATTCTACTTTATTAATGTATTATTTTATTCATGTATTAATACTTTAATAATGTTTTAATATATTAATATTTTAATAATATATTTATTAACTCATTAATAATACTTTAATAATGTTTTAATGTATTAATATTTTAGTAATACATTTATTAATGTACTTATTGTATTAAATGTTATTTGTTTTATGATTGTAATAATGTATTATTAATGTATTATTTTATTAGTGTATTAATACTTTAGCAATGTATTAATTAATATTTTATAAATGTATCAATTAATTAATACATTACATTATAATGTATTAATTAATTAATACATTGCATTATACATTAATGTAAATTTTTATTTTAATTTATACATTACATTAATGAATAATGTATTAATACTTTAGTAATGCATTTATTGTATTAAATGTTTTTTGTTTTATGTCTGTAATAATGTATTATTAGTGTATTAGTGTATTAATACTTTAGCAATGTATTAATTAATATTTTATAAATGTATTAATTAATTAATACATTACATTATTAATGTATTAATTAATTAATTAATACATTGCATTATACATTAATGTAAATTTTAATTTTAATTTATACATTACATTAGTGAATAATGTATTAATGCTTTAGTAATGCATTACTATCTTATTAATGTATTATTTTATTAGTTTATTAATACTTTACTAATATGTTAATGTATTAATATTTTAGTAATGTATTTTTTTTAAATGCATTAATATATTAATTACTTAAATTAATACAGTGCAATATACATTAATATATCAATGGCATTCATAGTTATGACCTTCAGGAATCATGATTATGGTCAACCATAATCAATCATGGTCATTTTCAATAAATATATTCAATTTAGATAAATATATGAATGTGTTAAAATACTTTAATTTATACATTATAATAATGTAATAATGAATTTTTAATATATTAATACTTTATTAGTGTATTAATATTTTAGCAATGTATTAATATAAAAATTAATTAATACATTTACATTATTAATCTATTAATATTTTAATATGTATTACTACATTATAAATGTATTGTTAATGTATTAGTGTATTAATACTTTATTAATGTATTTGATGGTGATGATGATGATTAACTTCCACTAAGACCTACTTGGTCTATCGGACCTTACGAGGGTAAGTGATTACTTGTGATTATTTAGAATTTTGTTTATGTTCTTGAAAAGCATTAAGAGAAGCTTTCCAAGATCACCATACTTTTGTTGAGATAAGAGGTTAGGAAGGTTGGTAGTGTGATCAATATTTTGAAAATTGGATCTAATATGGGTATAGGTTGGACAATCTAAGAGAAAGTGCTTTACATCTTCAGTCTTCTTAGTGTCACAAAGGTGACACACTCTTCCATCCCATGGCATTTTAGGAATTGACCAACGCCCAGTTTCACTATGGAGCTTGTGAGAATTAGTTCTTATCTTAGCAATGCTTATTTTTTTCTTTACACTTGGCAAAATAGATAGATAATTTTGATCTTATAGATTAGGGTTGATTACATCTTTATAATACCTTGATTTTTTTTTTTCCTCTAACTCTTTATCACACCACATTTTTTCCTTAAATTTTGATTTGACGTTTTTTTTAATAGTATCTTTATTCTGCAAAATGGTTTCTTCCATGATTCCCTAATAGTTTCGCCAATACCAGGCATCTTTATGCCATCCTCACTTGAGTCGATGGTGGTTATGACTTGATTTTGAAGCAATTTTAGGTAGCCTCTTGTCTTCCATGTTTAACTTGTTCTTATACATTAGGTATCTAGTCATAGCCATTTATAGATTTATTTTTTTAACTAAAACGATTAATTTTTTTAATTTTTTTTTTATTCATTAGATATCGGTTCGGCCATGGCCTAAACAACCGTCATTACAATGATTCAGCAATCCTTTTTCCTGAGGCACGACATATCTCTTTCTTTCTTTGCCAAGAATTGAGGTGTTTCCAAATCTATGGGATAGAAATCCATGTGGGTGCTTCCTCATTTTTGTTGAATGTTCCTTGAAACAAGAGATAGCCCATGTTTGCCTTTTGATTTGCTTATGTGTTCGATCCTCGTAGGATGTGATAGAATTGGGAGTTGGAGAAGTCTCGCAACACATAACTTAGTCTTTGCAGAGTCTTGTTGAGCGTTGGGTTGTTGAATTGGTCTTCCGAAATTATTGTTTTTATCAAAATTTATGAATCCCCAAAGACTTGAATTTCTTTAATGTCATTTTCCCGTGCTATTTGGTAGGCTTTTAACAGCCCTAGGATTTCATCCTGATTATTAGTTCTTCGGCCTAGACCCCAGCTGAAGCTATATTTCCTTTGTCCATCATAGGAGTAAACCACTCCACCTGCCCCTGCTTTCCCTGGGTTTCCTTTGGAGGCACCGTCGAAAAATAACATTGCTTTACCTTGCTTCCTCCACCAATCTTGAAATACTGCATATGTTTCTCTTATATGCCAACCTGGGGTACTTGGAGGATGAGCAATGGTCTTTTTCGTGTCTTGAGTTATAATATCTCCTAGCCAATTCTTTTCTTCGGAAAGGAGAGAGTTTTCGTCTTTGAGAGTGTGGTAAGTCATTGATTCTCGAAGAAAAGCTTTTGCTCTAGTGGCCACCGTCAGAGGGGAATGAAGGATGTTATTGAAGATCTGATCGTTTCTTGCAAGCCAAATTTTCCAGCATAAATATTTGGGAATGGCTTGCAAGATTCTTTGCCAATTTGATTTTCTTTGCATCTCTTGAGGATATCTCGCTTTCCAAGAGGAGAAGAGGGCTATGACTGTAGTCTGTGTGGAGATGTGACATTGAGGACGTTGAGGGTGATCTTCCAGGATTCTTCGGAAAATGGACAATCCACAAACAGATGGTTCATAGTTTCAGTGGCGCTACAACACAGGGGGCATCTATGAGCTCCAACTATACCTCTTTTTATCACATTTTCTCATGTCATCATTTTCTTGTGCATTAAGATCCAAAAAACAAAGTTTACTTTTGGAAGACCAATCGGGTCCCAAACTTGTTTCCATAGATATATTCATTTTGTCATCGCTTGGGTAGATTGAAGAGTGTTGTAACCTTGTGTTGCAGTGTATCTTCCGATTTTTCCCCATCCTCGTTTATCTAGCGCGCAGGTGGACAGGGGCCAAATTGGCCAACGAATTTATGAGAAGATCCTTTTGGAGTTGTGGAGTGGGCAGCCTTGCCTTAGTACCCTTGAGGCTTGAATAAAATTAGTTGGCGTTCCATTTAATAGCGGGGCTATCCACGGCTTCTCTGTGCAGAATTTGATTAGTTTAA
>CBVK0103605895.1:0-31340 GCA_900067695.1 Picea abies | reverse complement strand
TGGAGGCCAAATTCTTGGAGGAAGTTGGAGATGAGAAACCAACTTCAAGGCTATGTAAACCAAGCCTGTTTGAGGCCATTAGAGAGCAGTCAGAGAAGAGTTATGCTGAAGAAAAGCCAAGCCAAAGCCATGTTGATGCAAAGAAGCTTTTGAGGTGGAAATATTGTCGGATCATTTCTGGGAGCTCTGGGCATCCGTTTTGTGTGTCGTTTTCTTTGCAGGGTTCTAGAAATCTGGGAGAACAAGACCAGATCAGTCTTGTAGCCATTTGGCATTGCAGCGATGTACTTTAGAGCATTTGAACAGAAATAAAGAAGCCTCCCCCACAGAGACAAAGGCCTGGAGATGTAGGCAAAGTTGTGTCGAACTCTATTATCAATCTGCGTGTTATGGTTTGTTGTTTATATTTTCATTTCAAATCTGCATATGTGTATATGCTGTTATAATTCCTCTTCTTTCCTCATTCTTCACTAATTTTTCTCAATGGTTAATTAATGCATGCAAAATTAAAACTCATCCATAGTCATTTAAAAGATCCTACGGATCAACTTTGGGCGGGGTAGATGAGATTCCCTAGCAGAGGCTTAATCTTGTTTGCCATTTGCTTTGAGAGGATTTTGTACAAGGTGTTGCACAACGATATTGGCATGAATCTGTCAAAGGAGCCTGGGTTCGCTTCTTTTGGGATTAAGGCTATAAATGTGGAGTTAACACTACCTCCAACTTTGGCTTTTTGCTGGAAAGCTTTTATCATTCTTAGTAAATCAATCTTGATTATTTCCCAACAATTTCTATAGAAATCGATTGAGAATCCATCTGGCCCTAGGGCTTTGTTAGGTTCCATAGACCAAATAACATTACTGAGTTTTTCCTCTGTAAAAGGCTTCATGAGGGCTGCATTATCTTCCTTACTCACCAGGGAGGGTTTATGAGAGAGAAATTATGTGGTAACCTCCTCACAATCATCTCCATCTTCTTTATAAAGTTTCTGGAAATGAATTTATGTTGCCTCTTTGAGTTAGATTGAACCTTTGCAAGTCGAGCCATCTGCCAAGGTAATTTCCGAAATATGATTTCTAGAGATTCGGGCTTTGTATTGCTGGTGGAAGAAGGTGGTATTACGATCTCCAGCTCTTAGCCACAAGCTACGAGATTTTAGCCTCTAATACTCTTCTTCTTGATGGAAAGCGCGATAGGAATTGAATTGAGCAGCTTGTTCCTTTGCAAAATCTTGTTTGGTAATATCTTTGTTCTCCATTTCCATTTGCAGGTCTGTTAACTGTTGAACAGTATCTCTCCTGTGGCTTGAGGGGGTGTTATTTGGTTTTTTAATCCAATCTTTTAAGGCATACTTTGTTGTCTTTATTTTATGTTCCCACACATAGCTGGGAGATCTTGTTACTGGAATGGACCAAGCTAAGTTAACACTTTCCAGGAAGCCTTCCTTTTCTATCCATAAAGGGTTGTATCGGGAAGGTATTGGACCTAGGTTTTCTTCCTCTTCTAGTTGGAGGAGAATGGGCTTATGATCAGATGTCAACTTGGGGAGTATTTTGGATGAGATTATCCTCCTTTCCAGCAATAGAGAGCTCTGAACTAGAAATTGATCCAAGCGATATGAGATGTGATCTGCTCCAACTCTATTGTTTGTCCAAGTAAAGAGTCCTTTCACGGGCTTAAAGTCTAGGAGATCCCACTATTGAGTTATCTCCTCAACAAAAGGAAGCACTTGATCCTTGCCACAGTTGCCCCCTCTCTTTTCTTTTGGTTCAAAGACTAAGTTGAGGTCTCTAGCTATAATGATGTTCGTATTGAGATGATTTTCTAAGAATACTGATAGAGTTTGCCAGCATTCTTTCTTTTCAGCAGAAAGGACAGGAACATAAAGGTTAAAGAGGGAGAAGTTGATCTTACTTGAGTAGTGTTAGAGTTTGGTGAATATCCAATGTTGGGTCTCAAAAGAACTGTCGAGGTGGAACTTGTCTTCCGACCACAGAGTTGTGAGACCGCCTGAAGAGCCCCTTGAGCTCATGGCTTTCCCTGCATTTTTCTTCCATTTCAGTTTGTTGATTTCTAAGAGGGTTTCCCCTTCAATTTTTGTCTCTTGGAGCATGAGGATTTCGCGAGATTCATTTTTCAGAAGATCTTTGACTGCTTTGACCTTCGATGGGTTCCCCAAGCCTTTGTTATTCCAAGAGACTATACGCATTATTTAATAGGATTGGAATGGGTAGGCCCTCCCTTGGGATGCCTTGTTCTAATATTTCTTCCAATGGACATCTCAATGGTGGATTGGATTCCTTGCATTTTTTGCCTCTCCACTTCTTCTTGTCTTACTTCTTTGTGAGATTTTCTCCCGGGTATTTTTGAGGGTCTCTCGAAAGACTCGTCCTCCGAAGATCCAAAGTTTTCTGGGGGTTTCTTTTTTTCTATTTCTACATAGGAAGGGGAGGAGGAGGTTCCAATTGGGGAGCCAGGAAGGGCTACCTCACCATTGTTTTTTCCAGCTGTGGGAGGGAAGATCTATTGTTCAAGTTATTCAATCGTTGGATCAGATACTTCTAGAAGGTTGTTGATGATTTCAAAGGGGTTATTGGGGGCCTCTGAGATTGGAGGGGATGAGTTTCCTTCCCCAAGAGATTTCCCTGGAATGGGGGTGTCAGGGCCTTTTGATGCCCCTTTCCCTTTGGATATGTTTTTATTCTTTGGCTGAGATGATTTATGGACCTGCGTCCATTGTTCACCTTTCAATATCTCCCCCTCTTCTTCTTTATTCTTTTTTTAGTGCATGACGAAGTGTCCATAGCCATGGAAATACCTTCATTTGAATGGGAGTTGTTCGTAATCTAGCTCTTGGATGTGAGACCAGTCTACGAAATTTAGTTGAATGGCTTTCGGTAGCCCCACCTCCAGATCTAATTCGATGCATATCCTAGCGTAGAAGTACTAGTCCTTTTTGTCTGCTTTGTCAATGTATTTTCCAAGAGTGTTCCCAATGGATTCCAGAGACTTCGGATTCTAGCGATGCAAGGGGAGATGAGGGAGATGCACCCATACCGGAATGACTTAGGGCACATATTATGTCAAATCGAAGTCTGGTGACCATTTATTCAGGTATAGGCCCTGAGGACCCATGAAGTATGGTCCATTCCTAAATATGAGATTTTTGTCCTCTATATTATCAAAGACGAAAGCATAAAATCCCCTGCCTACGAGATGGCTTTTGATGCCTTGTTTTACCAGTGGGCTCCAGTTTCTTTGTACCCATGCATATAAAACTTTTGGAGACATCCATAGACCTATGAACTGGTCGATGAGTCCCTGCTCAAAGAGATTCAGAGCAGATCTACATGCTTCTTCTGCTGGGAGGTCAATTGAGGGAATACTGTCCAATTTTTTGACAAATTTTTGTTGCATCTCTGTGGTTGTTCTTTTACCGTTGGTTGCAACCAGTTTCTTGAAAGCTACTATCTCCGGAGGTAGAGGTGGTGGGGGAGACTTAGGGCCCCCTCTTGGGTCCATGGCGTAGGGGAAAGAGAGAGGATGCACCAGGTGTGCATGCGGGCAGCCTCCTGGGCGTGAGCATGACCAAAGTCATGACCAAAGCTAGCATAGATATATCTTAACTCTAGATCTACTTCGACGCATATCCTGGTGCAAGAGTACTGGTCCTTTTTGTCTGCTTTGTCAATGTATTTTCCAAGAGTGTTCCCAATGGATTCCAGAGACTTTAGATTCCAACAATGCAAGGGGAGATGAGGTAGACGCACCCATACCAGAACGGCTGAGGGCACATCTTATGTCGGATCGAAGTCTGGTGACCATTTATTCAGGTATAGGCCCTGAGGGCCCATGAAGTATGGTCCATTCCTAAATATGATATTTACGTCCTCTGTGTTAACAAAGATGAAAGCATAAAATCCCCCACATACGAGATGGCTTTTGATGCCTTCTTTTACCAGGGGGCTCCAGTTTCTTTGTACCCATCCATATACAACTTTGGGAGATAGCCATAAACCTATGAATTGGTCTATGAGTCCCCATTCAAAGAGATTTAGAGAATATCTACATGCTTCTTCTGCTGGGAGGTCGATTGAGGGAATACTGTCCAATTTTTTGACAAATTTTTGCTGCGTCTTTGTGGTTGTTCTTTTACTGCTGGCTGCAACTAGTTTCTTGAAAGCTTCTATCTCCAGAGGTAGAGGTGGTGGGGGAGCCTCAGGGCCCCCTCCTAGGGCCATGGCGTAGGGGAAAGAGAGAGGACGCACCAAGTGCGCGTGCGGGAAACCTCTTGGGCGTGAGCATGACTAGAGCCGTGAGCAAAGCTAGCATAGATCTATCTTAACTCTAGATCTAAAAAGTAGAAAAACTTTATAGATTATTAGTATATATTATATTAATGTAATACATTACATTAACATATTAATAGACCATTAATTTATATACATTAATGAATTACATTAACACATTATTATTATATATTACTTTTATGTAATAAATTAATTATTAATGTGATAAATTAATGGTTGTCCCAAGGCATGTCGGTTGTCAACTAGCAACAACCACTTTATAAAAGTGGTTGATATACACCAATCGACGTCATTTTCACATTTCCAAACTAATGACATCGATCGGCGTATATCAACCACTTTTATAAAGTGGTTGTTTCTAGTAATAACAATAATCATCTACGTTGTTGATAGCAAAGGGGATGAATTTAATAAGTTGCAAAGAGTAGCAAATATTGTTTGGATATTTTGTAACAAATTACTTTGGTCATAAACCATGGATCTTTGAAGACAAAGAACAAAAGGCCTTACATACCTTCATATCGCTTATCACAGTATCCCACTTTTTGCAAGAATGACTTGTAACATAGAAGTCTATATTTCATAAATTAATCCAATAGATGGTGACTATTTAACATAATATAGCATTGTTCAAAGGGGTTGGATTCAATGGTGGAAAGTTAGGAGTTTTTCATCCTTGGACAAGGTTTACTTGGAGCTTACCTAGAGCCATGGTATTGTGACCCTTGTACATATAAGTGGATCAAATCCCACCCCCATGTCCTTCAATTTTTTGGTTGATTCATCCCATCAAAAGAAAAACATAAAATAGCATGACAATATTAACTTCCTAGAACATAATATGTTTACACTAAAGAGATCTACAATAAACCATTTATTGAGTCGACGGTAAAAAGTTTGTAACCCATTCTCCAATTCACATATTATTCATTTTATGGATTTATTAATCACATAAATTTATTTTAATTGGATCTATCACCTCTTGAGAGGATCAAATCCCTAGATTTTACAAAATTTTCCTAAACTGTTTTTAATTAAAAAAAGGCTTTTATATCAAATGACTTTAAATTCTTCTCACTGGTGCATGATAAATATGAATTAAAATGGATATATGACAAGTGCCAACTTCATCATAGTGGACAACACACTATTGAAATGTTTTATTCATGGTATTTTTTTAACTTTCAATATATAGAGAGAGAGTTGATATTGAAACATTTTATTTAACATGGACATTAAAATATTTTATTTATGGCTTGTTAATATTTTTTTTAAATGTCATGTGTCAACTTCATATTAAGCATTGAAGTAATAACACATCTTCCTATAGAAATAAATTTTCACTAACACCATTCATCCTTAACCCTATTGTAGATTTGGGCCATCCAAGGACCCAAGTGCAAAGTCAACCATTAACTTTGTAGTTGGGTCCTCTAATGACCCAAATCTACAATAGAGTTAAGGATGGCCAGTCACCCCAAAAATAAATCAATGTTAATTAAGTCATCATCAAAGGACCCAACCACAAATTCAACTCTTGAATTTGTGGTTGGGCCCTCTGATGACCTAAATCTACAATCGAGATAATATTAGGTGTTTAGAATCTAGGGTAGCCACCCCTAAAATAAATAAATAAATCAATTTAAAAATTATTATGGTGGTACGCTATGGTTGATGTTATTGTACTAGTTTTAATATGGATCCACCTTGCCACATAACATAACAATAGTGTAGTGAGTAAAATTTTGATTTGAACTAATGATGTAAAGTAGTGAGGCTCCTTATTCTTGTCTCTCTAGCCAGGATTATAATGAGGTTACTCATTCTCTACCTCTCTAGCCAGGATTATAATGTGATAGTGAACTGAGTTTTGAACTTGAATTTTATTTATCCAATATATAATGAAGTATTCTTTGTTTTTTTCAAAGATACATCAACAACTTAGTGCTTTTGCCTACAAAATTGGTAGATTTCAAAACACAATGCAAAAGGTAACCAAAAGAAAAAGTATGGGATGAGTTTGTGATTGAGATGGGATACAAAACTATTTAAAGAAGTTGTAATTGTCTCACTCAAAGATAATGTCACATTGTTGAAGACAATACCATTGATAGAAGTCTCATTTGCACCAACATTGTAATAAATCACACAGAAACTACTTTTTTTTTGTAAGTTATCCACACTACTTTGTGTTAAATGAAAAAAGAAACTATACAATGTATGTGTTGTTCTTCTTCCACTAGGGAAACCGGACCAACATCAAAAAAACACTTTATCAAGTTCAATTGTCTTAAGGAACCAGTTTAACTTGAAACCATAGACCTTGAGATGCGCAAAACTTAAACCAGTATAGAAAAGTGTGAGAGGTATATGCCTAACATATTGATTACTAGAGTGAGGTGGGGTTATATCTCCCAAACCTCAGAACTAGAAAGTAAAAAATCAAATAGTAGAATCATGAGTGAATTCAAACCAAGGGAAGATGGTCATCTGCAATAGGAACCTAGGGGTATAGGTAGTCTGGCTTGGAGAAGTCCAGAACAATGATCCTCTCAACAAGCAGGTTGATCTTGTTGTCCATGAGCTTGATTTGGATTTGCACGTCATCGAGTTGAAGAAGAACCTCCTGAGAGGATTCATTTATTTCATTTAGCACTCTTCCCATGAGAATCTTCATATGCCAGTAAAGGTCAACAATTTAGTAATACTTGGATTCCATGGCCTATGAATAACCAGGGTTAGGAAGCCAAGGAAAAAAATTCTCATTAACCTCCTCATTTGATATGAAACACCTAAGAACCCTCATGTCCACCTCTATAATATTGATTTCATTATATATCTTAGGTGGAGTGTGGACCTGGTAGTTGGCAGCAAAATATTCATCCTCTGTAGCGACCCAAGAGAGTGGCACCCTATTGTGCCTACCTTACGATTGGCAATGAGAGCCTCCATGCATCATACAAAAGTCAGTGAAGGAGAGATGGAGAGAAAGATACGACTAAGAGAAGTAGCGAGGTCAAATAGGGTTGGAATCAGAGCAGGTCGAAGAGAGTTGGGAGCTAGCGGAGTAAGGAGCCAAAAGAACAACTAGGGAGGGGGGGGATAAAACCCAAAGACATGCATAGATCCAGGACAAATCTAGAAGGCTCCTGCATTACGGTTGTAATTTTTCATAACTAGCAATGGATTCGACCAGAGCCTGAAAATTCATGGGAGGACATGAGAAATAACCATGGCACAGAGGAAGGACGTCGTTGGATAGAAGATCATCATATTAAATGCAGGCATGAGTTGGTATGATAAGGGAAGGGGCCAGTTGGTCATTGAATGATCGTAGGGAGGAAATGTGGGTGATCACTTTAGGGAGTGGTCCCTCCTTCCAATAACGCCTATAACACCCGATTCAAGGAAGCTAGATCAGCCTACGAAAGGGCAAGGCAGTCATTATTGAGGAAAAAATGGGAGGAGAACTCTCATCGTGCATCAAATAACACAGAAACTATTAAAATCCATATCACAAAAATTTAGGAATAGAGATGTGTGTTAGTATACCTTGAGTTAAAATTAGAAAAATATATCTACAAGTTCATGAGAAATGTCGGGTCAACTATTAAATACTCAATAAACTCTTAGATTATTATGAAATTCTAAGGGGAGATAGTCAAATTAATTGATCTACAAGGATTATCAAAAGGTGAAGCCAATTATATGTTAAAAAGAATAAACATGTCAAGTTGAAGGGAAGCACCCTCTACAAAGAAAAAAAGTAGTTGATTGTCTAATTTGCAACTCTGCGAAAACTCAGATCTACAAATTCTACATTTTTTACTATTTTTCATTAGTAGAGTACTCGGGGATTGAGGAGAACTCTATGGCTTATTAGGCACACATGTGTTAACTATGGCTTCTAAGGAGATATGCACTAGCCACTTACTAGCCTACAATAGCCATAAAACAATATGCAAGAAGACATAGGAATGTAGATGAAGATTAGCCAAATAGAAATATGTCAAGGAAAATTTTGCACTCAAGATTTATTTCTCATACTTGTAGTGTTTTCTTGATTCACTTTTTGTAATGTGTCTTCTTTGCACACTTGTGTCACCTTGTTAATCATCAAATGTTTGTTGGTAGAGATACATGGATATTCCATCATTCCTAATCCCAAGTTTGAATATTTCCATACTCCAACTAGATTTGCACCTTTGTGATTTGTGATGTTGATTGGATTTGTCTTAGTCCCCTCCTACATGGTTTGGATTTTTACATCTAAAAACCATTCTACTTCGATTGGAGTATTCATTGTTTCTTCATTGATCAATGATTCCTTGTTGATATCTGTTAAGCCCTAAATAGTGGCACATTACCCCTTAATTGGGGCATATTACATTAGTATTGTTATTTTATTTAGGTTAGCTTGGGTCCTTTAGTTGTAATTGTACCTCCTAGTCTCTTATATATACCAAGGAGACCTTTTCATTTGGAATCATCTTGTATTTGTGAATTCATATGATGTATAAGGAGGTTTCCCCCTCGAAGAGGCTTATTATTTGAATTTCTCTCTTTTTCAAGGCGTTGAATACTTGTTCTGAGGTTTTTATGCTATTTTTATATTTGGTTCCTAACATTTGGTATCAGAGATCAAGGTCTTAGGGTTTCACTGCTGCATCTGAGATACCTTGGAATATTATTAGATGGATAAAAGTACTTGTGGTTAAACTCTCAGCTGCTTAGGATTTATACTTTCGGAGATATAGCCTGTGTAAGATCGGGTTCCTGAATCATCCTGAATTCAGTCATCGCGAAATATTCACTATAAATTTTTTTGTGATGCTTCAGACCGTGAAATGTGGAGTATATTCATAGGAATTATCAAGGTAGATTTGGTAAAAATTTCAGCTTCTAGGTCATCCTAATTTTGAGATACACCCTATGTAAGATAGGGTAGCTGACTAGTCCTATTAACTAGTCTCAAACAGTGATATTGTCTTCAGTGAGCATCCAAATTAAGTGAGACTAGTTGCATTGGACAACGAATATTCTGTAGTATTTCTGGAGCAAGTTTCAGAATAATATATCACATATTGTGTGCTTGGCACGCTTTACAAGTACACTCTCCTGGAAAGGCAAAAAATCAGCAAGGCACAGGGAAATCACCATAACTTCCACTTGGCACATCTAATTTTGATCAGACCTCTAGAATTGCAGAGAGGAAATATCAGAGAACTACATAACAAAATTTCATACCTAGAAGGGCTAAAGTTGTAAATATACAATAGAATAAAGGTCGGCTAGCATAACAACCTCCAAATCCGAGTTTAAAAGGTGTGTTTTTCTTTTGGAAATTTGCATATCTTTTAACTAAAAGATCCAATTGGGGTGATTCAAAAATTAGAAAAAAGTGGGATAAAATGTGTATCGCATAAATTTGAGAGAAACTTAGGGATTTTTTTAGGTACATACGTGTTCTAATGTCTCTAAACATAGGATCTATTGTTACTGGTCAACGCTATAGCCCAGGGACAGTGTGGCTCTTCCACATACCTAGAGTATATCAGAAGGCCCCTTTCGAAGGGTTGCACATTAGACATCACTACTATGGATTTGAGCTCCCACGTACCTAGTGTATATCGAGAGACCCCCTAGAATCCTAAGACTTACCGAGTAAACATTTTGGTTGTCTTGCTTCTATAGTACATTGAGAACAACACTCGGGGAGATCACTCTCTAGTACATGGTGTTGATATTATGGTAGTTGCGGGAGGTATTAGCCTCCACATGTAACCTTTGATGAGACTAGAATATTTTGGGAAGCAATAGAAACCCTAAAGCTTTGGATAATAACCCTAGAAGACATGTCGGCTTAATAGAATAAATTAATATTGAGTTATTATCCCCCAGGAAGAGAAGTTGACCCAGTCAGTTAAGATGGAGCAGTATAAATAAAGGGAGCTAGATCTCATTTGTCACTCACTCACTCACAACTACATAAGGACAAGAAGTGTGCATGAGTGAAGGAGAACTACAACTATTTCAGTAGTGACTTTGTCTTGGGTTATTGGTTTGGACTTTCTACTTGGTTTTTGGTTATCCTTGCTTGGTGCGCTAACCTTGGTTAGCTACTGGTCTGCTACCGGAATTGTTTTGTCTATCAAGGTTAAGGTGCTCGGGGGTGGCCTCTGTGCCTATGGTTGGGTGACAATATTTCTATATTGTCTATGGTGAAACGAGCACGCCCATTTTTCTAACAGCTTATGGGCCCACACCTCCTTCAGTTAGTCTAACCACTAGAAGGAAGTTAATCCATAAGATTATAAAGCTCGTTGAAGAACTGCCACTAGGGTTTCTATCAGGTGGAGTTACTGAAGCATTGTCGCTAGGGTTACTAGCAGGTGCAGCTGCAAACCCTAAAACCTCATGCCCAGCACCTTATTATGGAACACTTTACTCAAGGAGAGGATATTCTAGTGCGCCTTAGTCCAGCGCACCTATTAGCACTCTCAGAAGGAAAAAACATCAAGGTTTAAATTTTGGGTCAAAGTCAATGTTTGACCATTCAAAGTCAAATTTTGACCAGCTATAAGTCAACTGAAATCATGAATGAAAAGGTAGATCATCTACACTATTCAACTCTTACAAGAACTCTTGAAGATGACATGTGGATAATTGAAAGTGGAGCTTCCAGGCATATGACAGGAAACCAGGTCAGACTTTCCAATCTGAATGAAAAGAAGACATCTCACAAAGTAGAACTTGGAGACAAGAACACCTATCCATTCAAAGGAATTGGTCAAGCCTCCATCAAATCAGAATCGGGTAACAATGTTCATTTGAGTAATTTCTTATATGTACCTAGTTTAGAAAATAATATTGTATCTATATCTTGCTTAGAAGACAAAGGCCATAGAATATCCTTTGTAGATGTTGAAGTATTATCTTGGTCTAGAGACTCCAACATAGAGAATGCTAGAGTTATTGGAACTCGTGAAGGCAGATTATACAGACTACTAGAACGTAATGATGAAGCTCTTGTACATGATGAAGTCAATCCCAGTGAACTTTGGCATAGAAGGTATGCTCATCTTAACTATCAATAATTACCTTTCCTCAAGAAAATGGTTGAAGGAATACCATAACTACAATCTACACATGAAGGAATTTGCAGAGGATGTGCACTTGGTAAAAATGTTAAGAAGACATTCTCAAGTATCGATAATAGATCTAAGGAAATCCTAGATCTAATACATTTAGATGTTTGCGGTCTGATGCCAGTCAAATATCTAGGAGGTTCTCTTTATTGTGTAACCTTCATAGATGATTACTCAAGAAAGACTTGGTTATATCTCTTGAAGACAAAGGATGAAGTTTTCAACAAGTTGCAATAATTCAAAGCAGAAATAGAAAACCTCACAAGCAAGAAAATCAAGACTTTGAGAACAGGTAATGGAGGAGAATACACATTCAAGGAATTTGTTGCCTTATGCAAATCAGCAGGGATTGGAAGGGAACTAATCATTCCTCATAATCCTCAACAAAATGGTGTAGCAGAAAGGAAGAATAGTTCCATTGAAGAAATCGTGAAGGCACTAATGAATGATAAAGGTTTATCCATGTATTTATGAGGAGAAGCATCCATGACAACAATATATGTTCAGAAAATAATTCTCCACTACATATTGAAGGATATGACTCCAAAAGAATCCTTCTCAGGAAAGAAACCTAATGTGGAACACTTAAGAATCTTTGGGTGCCCTGTTTACATTCATATCCCCAAGGATAAAAGGAAGAAAGTAGAACCCTCAAGAAAGAAGGGCATATTTGTTTGATATAGTGAATCCTCCAAATCCTACAGAATCTATATTCCAGAACAACATAAAATTGAATTCAACAAAGACGTAACCTTCAAAGAGAACATGGTTTTCAAGAAATCTATAGAAGAATCCATGGAAGAATAATATGAAGAGCCTAAAGAAGAAAGCACATGTCTTCCAGAAAGTCATAATAAATAACCAGAAAAACTTGATCATCTGATGCAACCATGTGAACCTATTGAATCAGTCATTGTACCCAAAACTAGAAAATGTCTAGCTTGGATTGAAGCTACTCTACAAGAAGTAGAAAGACTCAAATCTCCAAGTGGAACTTTCAAAGAAAGTAAGAAGCCCAAAAGATTCTCCATATATGTAGCATGTATGACAAAACTTATAAATGAAGAACCCACCACATTTGAAGAAGCGGTTCAAAATAAATAGTGGAAAGAAACCATGACAGAAGAATACCAATCCATCATGAAAATTGGCGTATGAGAAATTGTGCCTAGAACCAAGGAAAAATCAATGGTAACTTCAAAATGGGTCTACAAGATCAAACATGTAGTATATGGAAGCATATATAATTACAAGTCAAGGTTCATGGCTAGAGGGTTCTCCTAGAAGGAGGGAGAAGATTATGATGAAACCTTTGCTCTTATTGCCAGATATACTTCTATTAGAGCCATTATGTCTCTTGTTGCTTCCATGGGATGGAGTTTACATCAGATGGATGCAAATACAACCTTTCTCAATAGGGCCATTGAATAAGAAGTATACATTGAAAAACCTCAAGGTTTTGAGGTGCATCCTATAGACACTCATGTTTGCATATTAAAGAAATCCATGTATGGACTCAAGCAAGCTCCAAGAACTTGGTATGCCAGAATTGGCAGTTACTTAATAAGACTTGGTTTCTCTAAGAGTCATGCAAATCGAAATCTCAACTACAAGGTTGTGAACAATGCACTTGTGATTATACTATTGTATGTCGATGATTTATTCTTGATAGGTGCAGAATATCTCATCACCTAACGTAAGAAGGAATTAGCTTATGAGTTTGATATGAAATATATTGGTCTCATGCACTGTTACTTGGGACTAGAAGTATGGTAGAAGCGTGGTGAAATATTCCTTGGACAAGGAAAGTATGCAGTGAATATTCTTCATAAATTTGGAATGATGGATTGTGAATCCATGGCCACTGTTATGACCACAGATATAAGAAAAGTAAGAGACTCAGATTCTAATCCAATAGACCCATCCCTATATCAGAAATTGGTTGGGTCATTGATGTATCTAGTGAATACGCGACTAGATATTTTCTTTGTTGTAAACACTTTAAGCCAATTCCAGGTGGAACCCAGACATGAGCACTGGATAGCTCCAAATCATGTTCTAAGATATATTCTTGGGAAATCAAACTATGGTTTAAGATACACCTCATCCGGTGATATACAACTTCATGGATTCACAGATTCAAATTGGGCAAGGAGTGCAGAAGATAGAAGGAATACTTAAGGGATGCGTTTCAGTTTGGGAACTGCTATGATATCATGGGTCAGCATGAAACATAAGTTTGTTTCACTTAGCACATCAGAAGCAGAATATATCATAGCATGTGAGGCATGTACCGAAGCAGTATGGTTGAGGAATTTGATTTCTATATTATTTGATTAGGTACCATATTCAACTGTAATATAATGTGACAATCAAATTTGTATGAGGCTATTATAACACCTAGTGTTTCATGACCAGTCGAAACATATTGAGATCAAATACTACTTTATTCATGATAAAGTCCAATAAGGAGAAGTGAAACTATAGTATATCTCCACAAATGAGCAGGTAGTAGATATTTTGACAAAGCCTTTGTCCAGAATAAAGTTTGCATACTTAAGGGACAAGATGGGGCTCATGGAGATAACTCCCTTAGATGAAAGGGAAGAGATTGCTCCCCGAGTTGGGAGGGAGAAATGATATGTTATTGATTCATGGGAATTTATTTTACAATTTGGAAAATGGTCCAGGTTGGGTAGTTCCTTTCCAGTCCGAAAAGCGATTCAAGATTTTTTACGGATAGTCATTTTCCAGTTCAGAAAATGGTCCAGATCGGACAATCATTTTCGTAATGAAAATGGTCTGATAGATTTTTGATGTATCATAGATAGCAATTCCCCTTGTGGCCAATGTGGGGGAATGGTCTAGGACATTCATTCTTCTTGGCAGCCACTCTAAGTAGTGGTCAAGTAGAATGGTCTGCCTCGTCGGGCAATCATTCTTTCAAAGTTCACATTGTGAGCAGTTTCAAAGAATGGTTTGTTTTGGAGGTTGGTGCAGGATAGTCATTTCCTTAGGAAATGGTCCAGACAGTCATTCCCTAGGGTAGACTCTGGGAATTCATTCCCTATGGCAGACTCATTCTCTCCAAGTTGCACTATGATTAGTGTTGGAGGAATGGCCCAGTTAGGTGAATGGTCCAGGTTCAGAAATCAAGGACAAGTATTCTCTAGGGAAGACTCATTCTCTCCAGGTTGCACTATGATTAGTGTCAGAGGAATGGCCCAGTTAGGTGAAGGGTCCAGGTTTAGTAATCAGGGATAGGCATTCCCTAGGGTAGACTCATTCTCTCTAGGTTGCACTATGATTAGTGTTGGAGGAATGGCCCAGTTAGGCGAATGGTCCAGGCTCAGAAATTAGGGACAGTTATTCTTCTATGCTTGGGAAGAATAGTCCATATATCCCATGGCTGATGTTTTACTTTCTAAGGGTAGATTCTCTTCCATATCTCACATATGTGACTGGAAGAATGGCCCAGATGAATCAATTTGTATCATGATATTGTTGATATCATATGATATGATTATTGTAGAGACCGTATGTCTCTCTAGAGTAGTTGTATGCTACTATGGTGGATGTGATCCACTGGTAGTGACTGTGTGTCACTGGTTAGTAGCAGTGTGCTACTAGGAGTGGTTTTGAACCACTGGATATTATTTGAATACTACTATGTATAAACACAGTTCTTTTCTATTGGATGGCATTGTCCTAATTTCCCTGAAGACTATCTAGTTGGATAGTGATGATGGTGCTCGTGATTTGATCATGAGATAGTCTATGTGGATATGATGATGCTACCAGTTGAATGGTATGTTTTTTCTCAAGACCATTTCCTTTAAAACCTCTTTATCTAGGAGGGAGTGTTGATATTATGGTAGCTATGGGATCTATTAGCCTCCACATGTATCCTTTGACAAGACTAGAATATTCCAGGAAGCAAGAGAAACCCTAAATCTTTGGATAATAACCCTAGAAGACAAGTCAGCTTAATAGAATAAATTAATATTGAGTTATTAGCCCCGAAGAAGAGAAGTCGGCCCAGATAGTTAAGATGGAGTGGTATAAATAAAGGGAGCTAGATCTCATTTTTCACTCACTCACTCATGACTGCATAAGGACAAGAAGTGTGCATGAGTGAAGAGAAATGCAAATGTTGTAGTATTGACTTTGTCTTAGGTTATTGGTTTGGAAATCCTGCTTAGTTTTTGGTTATCCTTGCTTGGTGTGCTAGCCTTGGTTGGTTATTGGTATGCTACCGAAATTATTTTGTCTGTCAAGGTTAAGGTGCTCGGTGTTGGCCTTTGTGCCTATGGTTGGGTGAAAATATTTCTATATTGTTTATGGTGAAATGAGCACACCCGTTTTTCTCACACCTGGGTAGTCGAATAGTATGGCTAAGGGCATGGTCAAGCCTCCTTTGTTAGTTCCATGAGATATTGGGCCGAGTATTATTGTTGGACCCCACACGTATATTAGAGAACTATAGCACCTAACACTCCCTTGTCTGTGAGGACCTCTACCTAATCCAATTAGGAATTCCTACCTTGCAGTGATACTTGGCCAACATGCCACCAAAAAAGGGAACTTCTACACCAAATAAGCCTTCAGACAGCCCTACTTGGACTCTTGATGAAGGTGAAGAAATGCACAGGGATATAAATTATTTACAAAAGAAGGCACTAACAAAATATGAACTACAAGGGATGATGGATTCAACTGAAGCTAAGCTAGAAGCGATAATGGATACTAAGATGGATGGTTTAAAAGGGGAGATCATGGAAGGATTGAAAAAGTTGCTAATATAAAGGCCACCTGAAAGTTATAATGTATCCCATGAAATTCATGATAAGGACAAAAGGAAGATGAATCAAGACAACGGAAACTCCAACTTTGGTTTGAAGACCAACCACTTTCCTAAGATCAATATGAGGAAGTTTGATGACAAGGATCCAATCACATGGATACTCCATATGAAGCAGTTCTTTGATCTACATGATGTGCCACACACACAAAAGGTACGAATTGCATCTTTATATCTAGAACCCAATCAATTTGTGTGGTATTGATGGCTTTGTTCTCGCAAATCACTTGTCACTTGGAAAATTTTCATAGAATAAATGATAGCACACTATGGGGATACAAGGAGCAATACCTTCTTCAGCCAATTGATAAATCTCAAGCAAAAGGGTTTAGTTGCGGAGCACATTGAGAACTTCCAAAGATTGAATATAAAGGTAATGGATATTCCGGATGAGCACTTGATTGATGTATTCATATGAACTTTAAAGGATAACATTCAACATGAGGTTTGCCTTTGTGAACCCAAATCATTGGAGAATGTGTTAAGGGTGACGAGAAATGTTTAAAGTAAAAATATGGCTATGGCTGCTAGAAGGACCACTCGTAACATCTATCAAGAGAATAATGTTCCTTCTTCTAAACCACCTCAACCAATAAGGTTGAAACCTCAACAATTGGAGGAAAGAAAATCAAAAGGTTTATGCTTTAATTGTGATAGCAAGTACAGTAAGGGACATAAGTGTGGTGAGAAGAAACTATTCTACATATATTGTGAAGAGGAAGAAGAACAAGAACCATCTCAAGACGAAAATGTAGAAGAGAATTCTTCTGAATATTTGACCCCCACCATATCATGTAATGCATTGGTTGGAATTAGCGCTCCTCAAACCCTCAAGATCAAGGATATATCAAAAAAAAAAGTTAATAGTCCTAATTGATTCTGGTAGTACTCATAATTTCATTCACTATAAATTAGCCAAATCTCTCAATTTCTTTATATATCCAACACCAAAGTTTCAAGTAATTATTGCAAATGGAGGAACTATCAATTGCTTAGGAAAATGCCATAAGATCAATCTTACTATGGGGGAATATGTAATGAATATTCCAATGATTTCTATACCCATGGGTGGTGTCGATGTCGTACTAGGAGTCCAATGGTTACAATCATTGGGAACAGTGGCTTTTAATTTTCAAGAACTTTTCATGAAATTCATTGGAAGGAAATGAGATTGAGTTAAGGGGTATCATAGGGAAACCCAGTAAGGTGATAAGCTCTAATGGCATGACAAAATTATTGAAAAGGGGGCATCAGGGTGTAATTGTACAACTATGCTCACTAGATGTTCAAACATCTAAGCCATATATTCCCCTAGATATCGAAGGGATCATTGATAATCATTCCAAAGTATTTGAATATATTCACATAGGTCTTCTACCCACTAGCGATCATGATCATGATATTCACCTAATTCCTTGGAGCATTCCTCCTAACATCAAGCCTTACAGATACCCTTATGCCCACAAGAGTGAAATTGAGCATATGGTTGAATAAATGTTAGAGGCTGGCATTATTAGACCTAGCCAAAGTTCTTACTCTGCATTGGTGGTAATGGTACTCAAGAAAGAGGGCTCATGGAGTATGTGTCCAGATTATAGAGAGCTCAACAAGATCACCATTAAAGATAAGTTTCCCATTCTTGTCATTGACGAATTGTTAGATGAAATACATGGATAAATCTACTTCACAAAGTTGGATCTCCATTCAAGGTATCATCATATTAGAATGAAGGAAACAGATATCCCAAAAACAACATTTTGAACTCATGAAGGCCATTATGAATTTTTGGTCATGCCTTTTGGCCTTACGAATGCACCTTCCACAATCCAAGGGCTGATGAATTCTATCTTCAAGCCCTTCCTTTGAAAAATTTTGTTAGTATTTTTTGATGATATACTAATATATAGCAAGTCTTGGGAGGATCATGTTTGACATGTTGACAGGGTGCTACAGCTACTAAAGGAGCAACAGTTATATGCCAAACCATCCAAATGTTTCTTTGGGGTGAAGGAGGTATATTATTTGGGTCATATTGTATCTCATGAAGGTGTCAAGGTAGACCCTAACAAGATTAAGGCCATGATGGACTGGATGATTCCCAAAACATTGAAGAATCTTAGAGGACTTTTGGGTTTGACAAGTTACTAACGCAAGTTTGTTTGTAACTATGGAAGAATAGAAGCACCTTTAACAGAATTAACTAAGAAGGATGCATTTTCATGGACTCCAAAGTCAACTCAATCTTTTGAACAACTTAAAGAGGCGATGTGAAAATATCTTGTCTTGACCACACCAGACTTCACAAAAACCTTTATTGTTGAATGTGATGCCTCGGGAAATGGCATTGGTGTTGTTCTAATGCAAGAAGGAAGGCCCCTTGCTTTTGAAAGTCGACCACTCAAGGGAAAGGACTTACACAAACCCAGTTATGAGAATGAAATGATGGCAATACTACATGCATTGAAGCAATGGCGCCCTTACCTAATAGGTAGGAACTTCAAGGTCAAAACAGATCATGACAATCTTAAATACTTCTTGGAACAAAGACTATCTTCAGAAGAACAACAAAAATGGGTGATCAAGATGTTGGGTTATGATTTTGAAATCATCTACAAAAAATAGAAGTAAAATGTTGCGGCAGATGCACTCTCAAGAAAGGATGAAGATGTTGATGCCTTTCTTTGTGTTATCTCAATCATCCAACCTAATTGGATAACATAAGCAAGGGATGAATGGAAAAATGGTGAAAATGTGTGGACTCTCATTCAAAGGTTGCAGCAGGATTCTAGTGCATCGGATACATTTAAATGGAAAAATGATTCACTATGGTACAAAGATCACTTATATTTATGTAAGAACTCCCAACACAAACAAAAGGTACTTTTGGAATTGCACACCTCTCTAGTAGGAAGGCACTCATAATTTTTGAAAACCTATCATAGGGTCAAGAAGGAATTTTTTTGGGATGGCCTTAAAAATGATGTTCAAAGGTTTGTGGAAGAATGTTTGGTTTTCCAACAAAATAAGGTGGAAACAATTAAGACCCCAGGTCTTTTACAACCATTAGCCATCCCAAGTCAGCGTTGGGAGGAGGTTTCCTTGGATTTCATCACAGGGTTACCAAAATCTTAAGGAAAGAGTGTCATCATGGTGATTGTTGATAGACTGACCAAGTATGCACATTTGTGTGCACTCTCTCATCCTTTCAAAACTAGTGCAGTTTCCACCGCATTCATGGAGACAGTTCAAAAGCTACATGGAAACCCAAAGATTATTGTAAGTGATAGAGATCCCATCTTCACTTGACATTTTTGGATAGAATTATCTTCTTGTTTGGGAACTCAATTGGCTCATAGCTCATCTTATCATTCTCAATTTGATGGAAAAACTAAGATAGTGAACAAATTTCTGGAAGGCCAACTTCATTGCTTTGTCTTTGATAAACAAACACAATGGTTCAAGTGGTTACCTTTGGCAGAATGGTGGTATAACACTTCCTTTCATACTACAACAAAAATGACATCATTTATGGAACTCTATGGATATCACCCACCATCCATCACTTCTTCTCTAAAATAAAAGTCTAAGGTTCAAGTAGTGGAGGATCACATCGAGCGTCAACAACAAGTTCTCCAACTCTTAAACGACAACCTGACCATGGCATAGAATCACATGAAACAACAAGAAGATCAGCATCGTAATGAAAGAATTTCTGAAGTAGGGGAATGGGTATTTTTAAGACTACAACCATACAAACAGATATCCCTCAAGCAATCTAAGAAGGATAATAAATTATCACCAAAGTACTATGTTCCTTATAAGGTGTTGCAAAAGATTGGTACTATGGCATAAAAATTGGAGCTACCTGCATCTTCGTGAGTGCACCCAGTTTTCCATATTTCATGCTTAAAAAGGGTTATAGGTGACAAGATCCAAGTTCAAACTGTATTTCCAGAACTTGATGAGGAAGGGAAAATCATATTGGAGCCTGAAGCTATCACTGACACAAGACTTCACTAGTTGACGAATAGATCAACTTCAGAGTATCTCATTAAGTGGAATAAACTACAGGCTGAAGATTTCACTTGGGAAGATTAGTCTTTTATACGGAAGCATCCATAATTACTCAAACATTGCGGACAACACTTGTCTGAAGGAGAGGGGAATGTTAAGCCCTAAATAGTGGCATGTTACCCCTTAATTGGGGCATATTACATTAGTATTTTTATTTTATTTATGTCTGCTTGGGTCCTTTCATTGTAATTGTACCTCCTAGTATCCTACATATACCAAGGATACCTTTTCATTTGGAATCATCTTGTATTTGTGAACTCATATGATGTAGAAGGAGGTTTCCCCCTCGAATAGGCTTATTATCTTAATTTCTCTCTTTTTCAAGGCGTTGAGTACTTATTCTGAGGTTTTTATGTTATTTTTACATTTGGTTCCTAACAATATCTTTCTCTAACTTTTTCTATATTAACGTATTATCATTATTTAGCTTCTTAATATGTGTTAGTAAGCTTTGATTATGATCCATAAAGCGTAAAATGTCTTCTTCATTTTCTAATTTGTAAAAAAAATTAAGATCTTGATTTTTCTATTTGCTCATCTTGTAACCTTTTGATTTTTCAAGCAACCTTTGATTAAGCTTTCTTAGGGAGGAAATTTTTTTGTCTTTTTTTGATAATTTCTTCTTCAGATCTTGATTCTCTTGTTCTAACTTCTAATTGCACTCCTTTGTATCTTTTGACTTCTTAGTTTGTTCAAGTAGTTATTGGCTATGATCTTTTAGGCGAGAAATCTATCTTTTTCTAGTAAATTCTTGTCAAATCTATTCTTGAGATCTTGATTTTCCTGTTATAATTAATGATTAAATTGGTTCTCAATTTTAATTTCTTAATTTGTGTGATCTATTTTTAATTACAATATTTTTAATAAGAATATTTTTTCTTTTCTAAGTCCTTAAAAAAAATCTACTTACACTTTCAAATTGTATTTTTTTATTATACTATTAATAATATGCTAGTTCTATTTTTTTATTGTATTTTTTATTATCAAATTATATATATATATATATAGGTGTTGTCTAATTATTCTATGAAACGGTTTTTTTGGCCGAAATCCAACGACATCAATCTGCACGAAATCACTATTTTTGTGTTGCTTAAAATCCATTTCAGTCCATAAATGGATTCAAGATGTTGAAAAAACATTGGGGCACTCCGATTATACATAAATAATCACTCAAATCTATGGATCTAACAATTTCTTGTCGGATTTCAGGTAAATATTCCCATAAAAAAATTGTCGATAAAGAATCATTTCGTAGAACATTTAGAATATATATATTAATATATATAATTTTAATTCGATAATAATATAAAATTAAGAACTTGAAACTTTACATACTTTATTTGTATTGAACATTTCACTCAACATATCCCTTGGTCTTGGAATATCTATATTCCATTTTGTGTTTTTAATATTAAATTGTGAGGATAATATGAGTTATTATTTTAACCTTCTAAAAACGGTGGATATATTTGAAATATTCTTTTATATCTCCCTGAAAATCTAAGTTGATTCAATATATAATACTTCTTTACATTCATTTGATTATCTAATATACCTCGTATCAATCCCCTTAGTCTTTTTAGAAAGACTAACTATTAAATAGTCCTCCTTCTTTCACTAAGTAATAATATAAGATTCAGAATTATATGAGGATTCAGTAGGAGGAAGGTCGAATGGTAGCGACTAGGGTTTGACCCTGGGTGGGATCGGAGAGTACATATGGCCCCTGTACTCAGGATCCAGGGTGGGAAATTCGAGTTTTATTGTCCAGTGTTGTCGGATTTGATGTAGGAGAATTATTGGGTTATAGGTGGCAGTGTTTTGTACTAGCTTAGGGATTTTAATGTTTTCAAGGTTGATCTGGCAGGAAGTAGGTGTGATGGCGAGTGTTGAGTCCACCCTAGCTAATAGTGTGGTTGATTATCATTGGTGGATCCAGGTCGGATTACTTAAGTTTGATGATGTGTATCGGGATGAGTTGTGGAGATATAGGCAAGCTAAAGTATAGCGTGATGTGAGAAAATGTAGGTTAGAGGCAGGTGTGGAGGCATGATTCCCGAATGGGACATTTGGCGATGTTTCAAGAGGTGTTACGAGTTTTGGTTACAGTGTTATCATCAATGAACCTTCTTCTTGGGAAGTGGGAAGGGGGTTTCGTTGGGAATCGATTCAACAAACCATTTGTTGTTACACTTGTCGGAGAAGGTGAAGGGGAGGCAGAGCAGAAGTGTCACAGAGCATGGAGAGGGTAGGTTGAGTGTTGCATGCAGGAATCTAGGGGATATTGGTAACTTTATAACTCGTGAGGCAGGTGGAAGAGAAGTGGGAGTTAAGGTTTGATAAGCAGTGTCGGGGAGTTGTAGTTGAGCTTGAGAGGAAGGACGTTGAGGTGGTTGGATTATTACACTCTGAGTGGAAGGAGGTAAGACCTCGTTCGAGCATGAAATACTGGTGAGTAAAAAAGGCAAAGGTGAAGTTAACTCTCGGGTGGGATGTAGGGATGAAGGAGGTAGGCATGTACTCGCAACAGGGGTTGGTTGATAAGTTTGGTTATTGGGCATTGCAGGTTAGGGAGATTCACTGGTGGGTGGAGGAAACTTGGAGTCCCTAGTTGGGTTATGCACATGTAGTTTTCATCCTGACTAAAGGATGGTTATGCTTTCTTTTTAACTCCCTAGAGGACACATCGGCAATTTTGAACCAGGTATGGGTGGTCAAGAATGGTAGTCTAATGATCAATCGTCAGCATTCTTCATTCAATCTAGAAAGAGAGGTTATTAGATACAAGCAGCTGTGGGTCCTCATGCCTAGTTGCTCTCTTACATTATGGAATTTGGAGGCATTTATGGAGGCTGGGAATGCGATAGGGAGATTTTTATATGCATATCCTAAACTATTGGATGGATATGATAGATGGATGGGTAAATTGTTAGTAGAAATTGACCTTTTCGAAGGGCTTCCGGCGGATATTAAAATAGGTTGGTTTGGTTCAGTGATTCAGCAAAGGCTAGATTATTTGGGTGTGTTGTTCAGATGCTTTGAGTGTAAGGAGACAGGTCACTTGAAGAGCCAGTGTAGTGGGGTTAGCAAGAAAATGGGATTCAAAGGTTTTGATGTGTATGGTGAACTGGCAGCTGATGAACTAAATTTTTCCTTAGAGGATTGGAGCGTGAACAAGTCAGCATCGACCGAGGAGTGCAATTTGGTGACTGGTAAGTTGAAACAAGATTGCCCAAATTTTAATTCCTTTATTTTAGTTATTGATGAGGGGGATTTGAATATTTGTGGGTTGGAATCCTCTAAGTCGACTGGTACTCTAATTGAGGGGAGTGGTTCTATGTTAAACCCTATTATTGATGATCCCTTTGAGGTAGTTAGTAAGGAGGGAGAGGTGCGATCTTTGTTCGATCCTACTGGAGTATCGGCAGGTTTAGGGAGGAAAAGGGGAGGTAAGATAGCTTTGAGCTCAGAGGATGGGTGGGTTATATTTGGATTTGTTTTGGAGGAGGTGTTGGAGGATTTGGGGAAGAGGGGGGATACTACTATTTCTAGTAGAAATTCTATGTCTACAGAGGGTGAGATCGGAAGAGGATTATACATAAATAATCACTCAAATCTATGGATCTAACAATTTCTTGTCGGATTTCAAGTAAATATTCCCGTAAAAAAATTGTCCATAAAAAATCATTCCGTAGAACATTTAGAATATATATATTAATATATATAATTTTAATTCGATAATAATATAAAATTAAGAACTTAAAACTTTACATACTTTATTTGTATTGAACATTTCACTCAATATATCCCTTGGTCTTGGAATATCTATATTCCATTTTGTGTTTTAAATATTAAATTGTGTGGATAATATGAGTTATTATTTTAACCTTCTAAAAACGGTGGATATATTTGAAATATTCTTTTATATCTCCCTGAAAATATAAGTTGATTCAATATATAATACTTCTTTACATTCATTTGATTATCTAATATACCTCGTATCAATCCCCTTTGTCTTTTTAGAAAGACTAACTATTAAATAGTCCTCCTTCTTTCACTAAGTAATAATATGAGATTCAGAATTATATGAGGATTCAGTAGGAGGAAGGTCAAATGGTGGCAACTAGGGTTTGACCCTGGGTGGGATCAGAGAGTACTTATGGCCCCTGTACTTAGGATCCAGGGTGGGAGATTCGAGTTTTATTGTCCAGTGTTGTCGGATTTGACGTAGGAGAATTATTGGGTTATAGGTGGTGGTGTTTTGTACTAGCTTAGGGATTTTAACATTTTCAAGGTTGATCTGGCAGGAAGTAGGTGTGATGACGAGTGTTGAGTCAACCCTAGCTGATAGTGTGGTTGATTATCATTGGTGGAGTCAGGTTGGATTACTTAAGTTTGATGATGTGTATCGGGATGAGTTGTGGAGATATAGGCAAGCTAAAGTATAGCATGATGTGAGAAAACATAGGTCAGAGGTAGGTGTGGAGGCATGATTCCCGAATGGGACATTTGGCAATGTTTCAAGAGGGGTTACGAGTCTTGGTTACATTGTTATCATCAATGAACCTTCTGCTCGAAAAGTGGGAAGGGGCTTTCATTGGGAGTCGATTCAACAAGCCATTTGTTGTTACACTTGTCAGAGAAGGTGAAGGGGAGGCAGAGCAGAAGTGTCACAGAGCATGGAGAGGGTAGTTTGAGTGTTGCAGGCAGGAATCTAGGGGATATTGGTAACTTTATAAATGGTGAGGCAGGTGGAGGAGAAGTGGGACTTAAGGTTTGATAAGCAGTGTCGGGGAGTTGTAGTTGAGCCTGAGAGGAAGGACGCTGAGGTGGTTGGATTATTACACTCTGAGTGGAAGGAGGTAAGACCTCATTCGATCATGAAATATTGGTGAGTAAAAAAGGCTCATTCGATCATGAAATATTGGTGAGTAAAAAAGGCAAAGGTGAAGTTAACTCTCAGGTGGGACATAGGGATGAAGGAGGTAGGCATGTACTCGCAACGGGGGCTTATTGATAAGTTTGGTTATTGGGTGTTGGGGGTTAGGGAGATTCACAGGTGGGTGGAGGAAACTTGGAGTCCCTAGTTGGGTTATGCACCTATAGTTTCCATCCTGACTAAAGGATGGTTATGCTTTCTTTTTAACTCCCTGGAGGATGCGTCGGTAATTTTGAACCAGGTATGGGTGGTCAAGAATGGTAGTCTAATGATCAATCATCGGCATTGTTCATTAAATCCAGAAAGAGAGGTTATTAGATACAAGCATCTGTGGGTCCTCATGCATGGTTGCTCGCTTACATTATGGAATTTGGAGGTTTTTATGGAGGTTGGGAATGTGATAGGGAGATTTTTATATGCATATCCTAAACTATTCGATGGATATGATAGATGGATGGGTAAATTGTTAGTAGAAATTGACCTTTTTGAAGGGATTCTAGTGAATATTAAAATAGGTTGGTTTGGTTCAATGATTCAGCAAAGGCTAGATTATTTGGGTGTGTTGTTCAGATGCTTTGAGTGTAAGGAGACAGGTCACTTGAAGAGCCAGTGTAGTGGGGTTAGCAAGAAAACAAGATTCGGAGGTTTTGATGTGTATGGCGAACTGGCAATTGATGAACTAAATTTTTCCTTAGAGGATTGGAGCGTGAACAAGTCAGCATCGGCCTAGGAGTGCAATTTGGTGACTAGTAAGTTGAAACAAGCTCACCCAAATTTTAATTCCTTTACTTTTGTTATTGATGAGGGGGATTTGAATATTTGTGGGTTGGAATCCTCTAAGTCGACTGGTACTCTAATTGAGGGGAGTGGTTCTATGTTAAACCCTATTAGTGATGATCCCTTTGAGGTAGTTAGTAAGGAGGGAGAGGTGGGATCTTTGTTGGATCCTACTGGAGTATCCACAGGTTTAGGGAGGCAAAGGGGAGGTAAGATAGCTTTGAGCTCAGAGGATGGGTAGGTTGTCTTTGGGTCTTTTTTGGAGGAGGTGTTGGAGGATTTGGGGAAGAGGGGGGATACTACTGTTTCTGGCAGAAATTCTATGTTTGCGGAGGAGGGCTCAAAGGACATTTTCCCGATTGGTGAGGAATTTAGGGAAGATATGAGGAGTGTGTCTCAGTATGACTTTAATGTCGGTAGTGGTAGTTTGGTAATTGACTATGAGGATGTGGGGGTCAAGGGAGGGTCCACAGAGCTTATAGGAGGTTCGTTCAGGAACCTCATTCCAAGTCGTTTATCTGAAGATCCTTCTTCAGAAAGTTCGAAGGAAAGAGAAAATAATTCCACTTTGGATATACATGATGATGAGGAGTCTATGGGGGGACTGAGTATTATTGGGTGGGATGAACAATCCACACTTTCAGAGATTGATGAAACTATTGTTAATCTGATTCCATCCTATAGGGATATTCTCTCTAAGTCTCCTCTGTCGATATTTGTGGGGGGGGATTCCATACCTCTGTTAACTGAGAAGAATATTTTAATCGAGAGATCAAGGGACTTGATTACTGTCAGCTCTAAGGGAGAGGCTTTAATGGTGAAAGGAGCAGTACATGGTGGATTGGAGAAGGAATTTTCTCCACTACAGACTAGAAGTGTGAGAAATAATGGGCGAGAGAAGGCAATAGGTAAAAGTACATGTTCTGATATGGTTGTTGGTCCGAGGGCGCTTAGAGAAAAAAAAATCCCTTGCAAGAGTTAAGAAATGATTGTGGCATCACTAAATGTTAGAGGGGTGGGGGGCAGCTCCAAGTTCTTATTCCTAAAAAGATTTTTAGAACTAATTAAAACAGATGTGCTACTTATACAAGAAACAATGGTCTGTGAAGCAAAAGCTAGAGAACTCTTTGCTAAATTACTCCCTCATTGGATTTTCTGTGGGGTGGACTCCTCGGGACTCTATGGGGGTTATTAACATCTTGGAATCCAAGGAAAGTTGATTTCTCTGCTTTCTTGACTCTTGCAGGGAGTATGATGGAAGGCATAGTTAAATATATGGATAGAAGATTGAAGGTGATCAATTATTATGGTATGTATTCTGACATAGAGGTTTTCTGGGAAGCTATTAAAAGAGACGGTATTCTTAAGGAACAAAATATGGTCCTGGGGGAAGAACTTAATTTCACTACTTCATGTAGGGAAGTGTGGGGAGTCCATGCCAAAGCAGATTCATTACATCCAAATTTCAGTCAGTTGATACAAGAAGAAGGGTTGGTGGATGTTGAGCCTCTTAAAGTAATTCCTACCTGGAGAAACGGTAGAAGAGGACGGGAGTACATAGCTAAGTGTATGGATCATTATTTGATATCATAGGATATTGTGCAATCAGGATTGAGATATAGATCTATGGTTTGCAACTTAAAAATTTCTGATCACATGCCAGTGGTCCTCCATTTAGAACTAGATAATAGAAAAGGCAGTTATCGATTCAAATTCAATTCAATCTGGTTGGAAGATCCAGAGTTTGATAAGTTTGTTCGTCCCAACTGGGATGGATTGTTATGAGCGAAGACTCTAAACCCGATGGAATCACTGGTGAAAAAGCTATTAGTTAAGTCATTAGTGTATAACTGGGAGAAAAATAAAAAGAGTGAAGCAAAGGAAGAACTGGTTAAACTTGAAGGTGAGCTGGATTCATTATATTTTAATCATCCTAGAGGATTTGAGAAGGAGGCGATGGAATCACTGGTGAAAAAGCTATTAGTTAAGTCATTAGTGTATAACTGGGAGAAAAATAAAAAGAGTGAAGCAAAGGAAGAACTGGTTAAACTTGAAGGTGAGCTGGATTCATTATATTTTAATCATCCTAGAGGATTTGAGAAGGAGGAGGATAAAGTGTTAATAGAAGAAAAAGAACAGAGGAAATTGTCACTTTTGAGACAGGAAGAGGAAACATGGAGGAAAAAAAGCATAATTAATTGGTTGGCCTCAGGGGATATGAATACTAAGTTCTTTCACGCATATGCAAATTCCATGAAACAGACCAACACTATTTGGGAGATTACTAAGGAGGAGGGTCATGTGATCTCTAGTAATCAAGAGTGACAATTAGAAGCAGTTGAGTTTTTCCAGAACATGTACAAGGCACAGCCTAACTTAGCCATATCTGATCAACTAGAAGTTTTAAAAAATTATCCAAGGATGTTTTCAGAGGAAGACAGTGTTAGATTGTTTGAACCCATTACAATAGATGAAATCATGTCAACTCTTAAAGGTTTTAAAGAATCAAAAATTCATGGCCCGAATGGCTGGACTGTGGAATTTTTTTTGTCTTTTTATGATTTAGTGGGACATGATATTTTGGAGATGGTGGAAGAGTCTAGGAAGAAAGGTAGGGTGTCTGGAGCTCTGAATGCTACTTTTCTTGCTCTTATTCCAAAGAGTGAGAATCCTGGTTCTTTTGGAGATTTTAGAACTATAGCTTTATGTAATCTGGTTTATAAGATTCTTACTAAGATTATTGCCAAAAGAATTAAATCCACCTTGTCTTATGGGGTCTCAAAGGAACAATTTGGTTTCCTTAAGGGAAGGAAAATTACTGATGCAATTGGAATAGTGAAGGAAGATTTACATATCATAAAGGTTAAAAATCTTAAAGCTTTGGTGTTAAAGCTTGATTTGATAAAGGCTTATGACAGAGTGGATTGGGGATTCTTCTTGATTTGATAAAGGCTTATGACAGAGTGGATTGGGGATTCTTAAGGCTTGTGTTGCTACAGGTGGGTATGAGTATAGAAGCAACTGATTAGATCATGGGGTGTGTGACCTCAACAAATTATGTTGTGTTGATAAATGGTAAGCCTACTACATTCTTTAAAAGTATACGGGGATTTACGCAAGGTTGTCCTTTGTCTCCCTTATTTTTTCTCCTTGTTGTTGAAGGGTTAAGTAGAATTATAAAGGAGAAGGTAAGGGATAAGAAAATAGAAGGAATATCAGTGGCAAGAGGGATATGTATTCCTCATTTGATGTTTGTAGATGATGTTATTGTTTTTGGAAATGGTAATATTGTTGAGTGGGAAGTATTTAAGGAGATTCTGGCACTATTCTGCAAAGCAACAGGTATGGAATTCAGTCCACAGAAATCCTTATTTCTAGAAGTTGGATGGGCAGAAGAGGATTTAGAGCTGTTGAAATTGATCTTGCCCTTTGAAGTAAAATCAGTGGATGATGGCTTTAAATATCTTGGGTTTTTTCTGAAACCTAATTGTTATAATAAATCGGATTGGAATTGGCTGGTGAAAAATTTTGAAAAAAGGATTGCAAACTGGAGTCATAGATGGTTAAGTTTAGGGGGAAGGGTAACTCTCATCAAAGTTGTACTTGAAAGTATCCTTGTTTATTGGTTGTCATTAGATAAAATTACAAAAATTATATTAAATATTATTTAGTTTCTTGTGGACTGGGAAAAAGATAAAAGAAGGGATACACCTGATAAGCTGGAATAAAATTGTTAAACCTAAAAAGTTAGGTGGGTGGGGTATTAAAAATATCTTTACCTTTGGGAAAGCATTAGCAGCAAAAACATTATGGAGGTGTTTTATGGTTCCTAGTCTTTGGCATGAGGTGATACTTAAAAAGTATCTTAGGAAGAAATGTGTGGTGGAATAGTTTAGGGAAGGAAGGAAAAGTTGGTCTGGCATATCTAATATTTGGAGAGCTCTTACCTCATCCATATCCATAATAACTTACTAGTTGGTTTGGAAACCTAATAATGGGAGAGACATCAAAATTGGTGTTGATCCTATGGTAGGGTCACACACTTATTTTAAGTTATAAAGGAATCGTATTCTAATTTTACAGGCATAAGGAATAGAATTCCTTGCCCAAGCAAGGTTTTGGGACTTGGAGAACACAAGGCAACCAAGATGGAAAAAGGTTGAGGATCTAGGCTTGGAAGGAGAACAAGTAGAAGAATGGAATAATTATGTCAAAGGTTTAATGGGTTCGGTATTTGAGTTGAACAATGAAAAATATTTACTAATGTGGTCCTAGGATACTAAAGGTGGTCAAGTAACAACAAAACAAGCATATGAAGTCCAGTTGGAGGAGACAGTAGTAGATGAACTAGTTTTATGGTATAGTGATCTATGGAGATGGCAGTTACCTTTAAAAATCAAACTCTTTATGTGGCTATTACTTGAACATAAAATACTTACTTGGGAGAAATTATACAAAATAAGTTTTTTTAGGGCCAAGCAGATGTGTTTTATGTGGGTTACATGAGGATAATTTGAAACATTTTTTTGTGGACTGTACCTTCACTAAAAACATTTGGTCTACAATATTAAAGGAATTAAAAATTAAGAATGATTGGGAAGGACAACAGGTCATTGAATGTATTGAAAACTGAATAAAGAAGAGGGAGAACTGTAAATAAATACCTAGTTACATATGTTGGGAAGTGTGGAAACACAGAAATTTGGCTATTTTTTAAGATCGACCAATAAAGAGAGTCAAAGTGTGTAACGGTATATTACAGGATTTGGGTGAAACAGAAGTAACTAACTTTTCTAAGGTTAGTAGGATAGAAAGGCCGTATTTACTAGATTGGGACTTGCCTATGGGATTATTTAATGGTGCCTCACAAGAGAGGGGTGCAAAGTGTGGGGCTAGAGCAGTGTTAAAATGCCCAGAGTTGGGCACTTTGAGGCTTAAAATGAATTGTGGTAGTGGTACTAATACCAAGTGATCCAGGTGGATATCAGTGGCCACCCACCTTTTCGAACTGGCTCAAAATAGTTTTCTGGCAATTTTGGTAATTTACTATTTTTAGAAGTTTTTCGGGTCCTAAAACTTTCAGAGTCATTTTGAGGCCCTAAACGATGTTTTTTGGGGAAAATGGGGAGCAACATGGAAGTTCCTTAAATGTTTCTCACACAAAAGTTGTATTCCTCAGATAGATCTTTCTAACGAGGTATTGAGCGCGTCAAACGGAGATCGTATGC
>CBVK0103605875.1:1120-12627 GCA_900067695.1 Picea abies | reverse complement strand
CTTAACAACACACTCCGTCACCGACTGTCCTACACCTCGGGGACTAACATCTCTTGTTAATGTTGTGGTATCTTTCATCTGTGAATTTTTACATTACAAAATCCAGTATTCCTATTATGGAAGAATGAAAAGGTTTTCTGGTAGTGCTCCACAACTGCACTTTATTTGGATCTTGTATTTGATCATGAGTATATCATAAGATGACCTTCCTTGAGCAATAGCGTGACCTTTTTTACAAATATGTGTGTGTTCATATACATGGTAGTGGATGGTTTTGTTTTTCTTATTCAAGATCCAGTACTTGCAGATCAACTCTTTGGTTCACTTATTGTTTGAAGGCATCATTGCACAAGGATTTCTGATATACTTTTGCAGCAACCTCCATACAATAAGATCCATAGAATAGCCTCCATCCTTGGACCATTATGCACCTAGAGTAGTGGATCATTGTTTGTAGCAGCACATTGAGGTTTTACCACTATATTTGAGACAATTTCTTGATGAGATGAATTTGGTTCTTTTCTTGGCACTATGTATTTGTTATGGGAGACAATGTTTCATTGCATATGGTATACCTACAACACTTGTTGAATTTATTATCATTGTGTGATCATGTTCAAGTTCCTAATTGAATCACTTTAGTTAGTCGTTGACACTTTTATCCTGTTGGATCACCTTTCACTTCATCTTTGAAAATCATCTTGTTGTGGTGATTCATTCCATTGTTCTTGGAGTTTCTTCACATGTTCCTAAGTAGTGTGTGTGAAGATTTTGGAGACATACATTTCTACAAATTCCCACTCCACATTGAGTTTCTTGACACTTCACCATTCATATATCGATGTTGTCATTGTTGGTCGTTGCATTGGTTCTTGATGGTAGCAATTTTCTTCTCCTTGCACCTTATTAAAGACTTGGTTGTTGGTCATTTTTTATTGGTTCTTTATGGTGGTAAGTGTCTTCTCCTTGCACCTTATTGAGGACTTAATTTCTAGCCATTTTTCATTGGTTCTTGATGGTAGCAAGTGTCTTCTCCTTGAACCTTATTGAGGACTTGGTTTCTAGTAATTGTGAATTGGTTTTTTATGGTAGCAAGTGTCTTCTCCTTGCATCTTATCGAGGACCTGGTTGTTGGCCATTTTTCATTGGTTCTTGACAATAGAAAGTGTCTTCTCCATGAACCTTATGGAGGACCTAGTTGTTGTCATTTCTAGTCATTGAATTCATTCTTGATGGTAGCAAGTGTCTTCTCCTTGTACCTTAGTTAGGACCTAGTTGCTGGTAATTTTGTATTGGTTCTTTATGGTAGAAAGTGTCTTCTCCTTGCACCTTAGTGAGGACTTGGTTGTTGGCCATTTTGCATTATTTCTTGACAGTAGAAATTGTCTTCTCCTTCCACCTTGTTGAGGACATGTTTGCTAGTCATTTTGCATTGGTTCTTGATGGTAGCAATGATCTTCTCCTTGCACCTTATTGTGGACCTAGTTACTGGCCATTGTGCATAAGTTCTTGATGGTAGCAAGTTCTTTCTCCTTACACCTTATTGAGGACTTGGTTGCTGACCATTTTTCATTGATTCCTAACATTAGCAAGTTTCTTCTCCTTGTACCTTATTTAGGATTTGGTTGCAACATATGGATGGTTTTCTACATTTTCCCACTTAATAGCTTATCCATGCAACAACAAAGTTTGAAGTTGTCTTTGCCACTTATCCAGGATATTTGAAGTTGTCATTAAGGGGGAATGTAATTTAATGCCATATTCATCTTTAAATTACATCCATCATGTAATGTTTGTTTGGTGGCCACATTTTCCATTGTATAACCTATCAGATGAGGCATTTGTACACATAATGAGGCATCAACCACATTTACAGTTGTATATCCTATCATTCTGAGGAATTTGTACACATAATGAGGAATAATTAGACTTGTGAGATCTAATATTGGCATGTAACACAAATCCAACTATGATTCTATCCCTCTAGTCACCATTAAGGGGGAATGTTAGAATGTGTTAATGATTTCCTGGTGGTTTTAGATTACATGGTTATGACATTTTGTAATATTATTTTTCAATAACTCTTCATATTGTAAAAAGGATTTATCCCACATGAATTATGGGAATTGTTCTTCTTTCATTCTCTCATATATAATAGAGGTGAAGGAGGCCCTTTAGATGTGTGTGTGTGTGTGTGTGAGAGAGAGAGAGAGAGAGAGAGAGAGAGAGAGAGAGAGTAAGTGGTTTATTGTATTGATCTTTATCCTAGACCCTATGGGTCCTTAAACCATATCATCCATATGGGGATGCCCTCTCTTGTAAGATTGTATTTTTCCTAAGGAATACACATACCATCTTATGTGAATGTTTCCCCACAATTGGGTTTTACCATGTAAATATTGTCTTATTTGTTTCTTGTCTCTTGTCTCTTTGATTTACTGAATTTTGTTGATGCTTGGTATAGGAGCTTAGACTGGTTTGATTTCATTATACGTTGATGCATATTTCTCGTATATAACACTAAGAGAAGTGTTTTTAATGTTCAACCCACTTAGTGTCACAAATATAACCAATTATTCCAACCCATGATGTTTTAGGAATTTTCCAATGCCCCATTTCATTATGGAGCTCATGAAAATTTTATTTTATTTTAGAAATGTTCAATTTTGTATTTACGCTAGTCAAAATAGAGAGATACTTTTGATCTTTTAGGTTAGGGTTGATCACCTCCTTATAGTGTATTAATTTTATTTTATCCTCTAACTCTTTGTTTCACCACAATTTCTCCTTAAATTTAGATCTAATAATATTTTTCATATTATCCTTATTCTATAGCGTAACATCTTCCTTCATTCCCCAATAATTTATCCAAGACTTGGCATCTTTTTTCTAACCCTACTTGAGTTGTTGGTGGTTTTCAATGGAGGTTGAAGAAATATTAGGAAGCCTCTTGTCTTCCATGTCTTTTTACGTTTTCAGTGTACATTAGGCACCTATTCATAGCAGTGTTATCAAAGGGCGAATGAATCTTCTATGAGGAGGATATGATAAGGTGTATTTCCTTTATTTTTAAGGTTATAAAACATTTTTGGATTTTCTCTATCTTTCTCCATGATTATATAGAGATGTTTTAGTCTCAAATTTCACAACCATATAAGACAATAAGAGTGATTAGAGTATCAAAGAGGAGTTTGATCTTATCCCATAGTCAAAGGCCCTCTAATTTACAATTGATTTGAAGTCCATAAAAGGTTTCCACCCTCCATTTATCCTTTTCTTGATGTTATAGTTCTAGTTAAGATTGTGAAGAATATTGATTTTGAGTATTTGTATGAAGTCACTTTCTCCAAGATATTTTTACCGTACATGAAATTAGTGTAAGTGATCTCTTTTGACTAAATTATCATATCCTTCATTTTTTCAATCTTAACAGTCATACCAATACTAGGGCATAAATCCTTGAGAATTTTTAGTTGCTTGTTAATCTCATAGGGAATCCTCACCATACGAAAAATATCATATGGAATAAAGAAGAAGGATGATGACTATACCAACTAGAGTTGGGCTGACACAACTTTCTTCTTCCAAACAACCCTCTAACTTGTAAATGTATATGCCAAAAATGGTAGGGGACAAGGGAAATCCTTGATTAACTCCTATATTATAGTTGATTAATTTTGATTAGCTATCAATGTTCCTAAACATGGAAATAACCTTCTCGTACAACCTTATCATAGTAGCTCTCAACTCAAAAGAAAATTTTAGCTCTTCTAATCTATTCCAAAGGTTAGTCTTGTGAACTATGTCAAAATATTTTCTAAAGTCAACTGGAAAACATAGGAGTTTGGTTTTATTATTGTGACACTCCTCCACAATGATCCAGAGCATAAGAAGGTGGTCCACAATTGAGTGATAGCTCCTAAATCCATCTTTGCCTTTAGCTCTTTTTTGTGGTTTTCTAGACATATGTTAATCTTCTTTTCCAAAATAATTTCATATAACTTGGTTAAAGTGGGGGCAATCATAATGGTCAGATAATTAGAAGTATTGTTTTTATCTCCGCTTTTAAATATAGGTATAATGAAACTTTGAGTTTTTTTTTAGAAAAGCCTTGCATGATTACTAAATTGAACAACCTGTGGATGTGAGGGAATTTAAAAAATAAGTAAATAAAAATGAAGATTTACCTCATAAAAAAAACTAATTTAAAAAGTTGAATTTATTAACATGTTAAATCACCACTTGCCTTAAAACTAATATTATAACATTTATTTCAAATATTTCATCATATTTGTTATGCTAGTTATGTCTTCCTATATAGTAATTAGACATAACAACAATGTTTGAGAGTTTTTTTTCTAAGGATAAAAAACTTTAATTTTATTTATGTAAAAAAAAATACATAATTAGATTCTAAAGGAATTCAAAATTGCTCTTATAGCCACTAAAATAACTATTCATACTGCATGGCTATTTAGGAATAACTATAAATTGTAGAAAGGAAATTACTTCAATACCATATCATAGAAAAAGACCTTGAAAATTATATAATTTGAAATCTATTTTCTTGCAACTTTCCTTTGTCTTATACAAAATTTTGTATAGTATAAAAAATTTATAACCAAAGCTCATGTGTGTATTCAAATATGAGTTTCAATCTCATAGTTTTGAAATAATACAGGTTCCTCAAGCCATTTCTAATCCCTCTTTTCATACTGCATCCACTATCCTATTCTTGTTTTTGTCCCTATATATGTGAGCTAAAGGGATGTGTGAGAAAGTTGTAAATAGTAGTTTCACATAATCAAACAAGAGTTGTAAGGTGAAATTCCTCATGGTTTTTTCCTTGTGCATCCATTGTATAACTAGAAGTGAGTCACCAAAAATTTGAATTTGAGATAGTCCAAACTCTTGGGCCAAACTCAATACTAGTTTGAGAGCCATAAGCTCACAGTAGTTATTTGTTTCTTGACCAATTCCAACATTTAATGAATTGATATTATTCAAAGAAATATATAGTATTCCTCATGATCCACCCTTAGAAGGGATACCCTAAAAGGCACCATCAAATTATTTCCCATGGGATTTCCTTGTTTATTACCTCTTCTTTTAGATTATGAGTGATTTGTTTTTCATACACTTCTGGGTAAGAGTTTGAAATGTTTAGAGCATGGAAAACATATTTTTTAATACCCCTAGGCCAAACCCCATTTGTAAATGTACATATAGGTTGGTGAGACGTGATATTTTGGTCCATAGTGCCTTTGTATATATGTTTTGAGGCTAGAGTTCCAGTGTGGTTATTAGCTCAAAGATCCTGGATGCTAAAAGTCTAGTGAGACTATCATTGTAATATGTAATCACACTTAGATATTAATAAATATACATCACTTCTGCAAACCAACCAAACAAAAGAGTATGGGGGAGTAAAAATCCACTAGAAAGGAAAGGGGGCTAAGAGTCTAGGAAGAGGGGCTAAGCCAAGGGGGCTTAAGCCCAAGGGAATATTATATTAATATTTTCTTAATTCGAAATTATATGATATTTTTAGCCTAAGTTCCAATGATGAGAAGTGTATCACCCAAGTGGGGGCAAGTGGGGACAAGATAGTTCCCAACATGACACGTGTTAAGTTGGGAACACACAAACACAAATTTGGGAAATAGTGTATTTTCCATCATTCTTCCTATCATTCTCTCAATATTCATTGATTATTCTCACACTGACTCTTTCCATTGTACATTCCATCCATCTTTGGTACTGAACTTTGGGATCTTGGAGTGGATTGTAATCAATAAATTTGGTTAGTTTGAGGAGAATAAGTGGGTTGTCAAGCCCGTGTGCATTCTGAAGAAGCAGGTTTTAAGGTCTGTGTGCATTCTGAAGAAGTGGTTTTTCAGACCCATGTGCATTCTGAAGAAGCAGGTTGTCGGGCTCGTGAACATTCTCTCCATGTGAGAGAATTGTTGGGAATTTTTTTCCCAATGCGATGGGCAATAGCTACATGGCTTTGAGACTTTCTATCTGACATGTTGTTGAAGCCTTGGAAGGGAAGTGGGACAAATAAAGGACTATTGAGTAGAGAATAGTTAAACTTGTTGGGGTGGGATAAGACGTGGGAAATGAGAGGTTGTAGGCTAGTTGCAGCAATTGGCACCTTGACTTGAGTTTTATTGTGCTAGATAGACTTTATCATGGCCTAAGAAGATTTCCTAGATGGAGTTCTAGCGTCAACGCGGCGGTGACCTGCTGCTGAGAGTTTATGAGCAACAAATTCTATGGTTGGGAGGAAATTATAAGTTATGCATGTTGTTGGTGGAATTATTAAAAAGATAAGTGTCATTGTAACTATGTTTTTATGCTATTACTGTGTGAATGCTTATGTAAAACTTTTTATTGTTTTACTATACATGTTTAAGCATGAATTGTATGATGTTTTCCTTCCATAATCGTTGCATATGCAGAGCATTCCATTAATTAAATGGTATCAAAGACATAAATTTTGTGTGTGGCATGGCCCAGCTTGGGCTGGGGTTGTTACAATGTGGTATCGGAGCTAAGAATAGAGATAACACAACTCAACTAGGTGGTTGAAAATGTTACTTGTGGTATCATAGCCTAAGGGGAAGAATTCAAAGGGAATTCAAAAATGCGATTGTGACATAAGTTGGGTTTTTGCATAGCATGGCCCAACCTAGGTGGCTAGGAATGTTACAATCTCTGTAAAAATTTAAAAAGGGCATATTTAGGCTTTATACCTCTAGATCTGACAAAAATGGTCATATATTGGGAAAAAAAACATTTTCGAGTGAAATAATGTTCCTGATTGAAATGAGTGCTCTAGATGTAATGGAATAGTACACTCAACCTGGAAAATTATGGAAATGAAAGAAACTAGATATGCGATAACACGACTTCAAGATCTAGATCTACAATGGGAGCAGGTCTTCAAATGTGCTCTGATACCATGTTCGACAACACAAGTATTCCAACAGAGGATGAATACCTTTAGTAACCACTCACACAATTAGATCAAATATCAACACACTGATGTTTTTACCTGGTAAAACCCATGTGGGGAAACATCCACGACCCTAGCCAATGCAACCACTTGAGGAAATTTATTAATGAAAAAGAAAATATATTACAGAGAGATTCTCACAATTGATCATCGAAAAATGACCCTCCATGCTCTTTAAATAGAGATCATGGACCAATCAAGTGTTAATCCATGGATCAATGTAGTTTTTAAGATCGAGGAGAATATCAATTGTCATATCACTCTATGTCAGGAGCATATCATGACCTTCGGATTACAAATTTATACTAATGCATACTAAAGAAACACACTTTATCCTAACACCACATTAGAGAAAGATGATCTTAAATAACTCCTAAATCTCTAAATATCCTGACACTAAATTCCCTAGTTCCATGCCCATTGGAAAATTTTCATCAACAATTTATGGGTGAGGAGGTGTGTCAATAGCATGAATAACAAGTGTGTTAAGATAATTAGAGGTTTCTTTCTCATAATCTCCTTTTACTTTGATATCAACATTTACTTTAGTTTCCTCGTCTTTATTCTTCATTTGTTCTTCTTTCATAAATCTCTCAGCTTCAGCTTCTTCTTTATTTCAATTTATGGAGCTTACGATCAATTTTTTCAACCAATGTTTCAATCTTCTCATGAAAATCCCATCATCATGGACCACTAACTGCTAAAAAGAGAAGGTGGCAGAGGCCAATCAGATATAAGGTCACATGACAAATATAAAATAAAAACTTATTTGTCTCATATATATCATATTGGCCTTGGAAACAAAGATAATTCGTAAGACCATTCATCCAATTAAGTAACCAAAGGAACTCTAGGATTCTTCTTTCTTTCTTCTCTTATCATCCAATCTCTTCTATTCTACTTCCTTGGCTACCAATTGCAACTTGGCTTCATCTTCTTTATTCTTTTCCTCGACTACTAATATAGCCTTGGCTTTCTCATATAACTTTTTCCTCACTTGTTTTGATGCTTCATCTGCCTTCATTTTCTCCTTAGCTACTTTCTTAGGGATGATTTTAGGGGCTAAATTTCGCTCATGGGCTAATTTTCCATGGTTTTTCCAAAAACGAGATTCGTTATTTTAAAAATGATTCACCCAGGGGCTAAGCCAAGGGGGCTTAAGCCCAAGGGAATATTATATTAATATTCCCAAAGTCTAAGTTATGTATATAATTATATCCTAAGTTTCTAAAGGTGGGAAAACATACCACAAGTGGGCCCAAGGTAGTTCCCAACATGACAAGTGTCAAGTTGGGAACATGAAAATATAAAGATTGGGAAATAGTGTATTATTCCCATCATTTCTATCATTATTCAATCACTCACATTTTTCATATGTACACTCTGCCATCCATCAACCATATGTATACTTGGGAAATATTTGAAAGCTAATTGTAACCAATAAACCAGGTAATATGAACAAAAGAAGCAGGTTGCCAAGCCTGCGTGTATCCTAAAGAAGAGGGTTTCTAGGCCCATGAGAATTCTCTCTAGGTGAGAGAACTGTTGGGAATTTTTTTCCTGTGTGCCAAGTTGTAGCTATAGAGATCTGAGACTTCTTGTCTTGCATGGTGTTGAAGGAATGTTGAGCAGAGAAGGGGAAAACATCCTAGGGTGGGACAGGTTATGGGGAATGAGAGGTTGTAGCATAGTTTCTAGATTTGGAACCTTAGTATAAGAATTAATGTTATTATTATACCTTAGCCTGGGTTAGTAATCCTTTACCCCAGTGTACTTTTAGCCCCAACTTGGGGCTAACCTGCTACTGATAAGTTTATGAGAAACATAGTCTATGGCAGGGAGGAAAGTATGAGGTATGCACATAGTTAGCGACTTACTTACACAAGATAAGTGTTTATTATGTGTTTTTCTTAATTAGTGTGTGATTATTAATCTATATTCTATTATGGGTATTTAATTTTTTAATTATACTTAAGTTTATATGTTGTTAGAAATGCATTTACATTCATATGCAAAGCATTTGAAAGAATGGTATCAGAGAGTCAGAAATTTTATATGGCATACTCTAGCTTGGGGTTGGGGGTGTGAAAATGTGGTATTAGAGCTCCAGTTTTGACACTCAGGTTGCATGGGCCGGATAATAGAGTTTTGAAGTGGAAATTTGCATAAATTAATTTTCAAAAGATGTTCACAACATGTTTGATGAAATTGTTGCAGTGAAATTGGGGAAATTTCAAGGGTAATTTGCAAGAATCAAGCCCAGGAATTAAAAATACACAATTTAATCTCTAATTGGGAATTTTGGGCCTACAATTAGCCAAATTTTAGAATGACAAAGCACCCACAAGTGAATTTGGATGAAATTGGGCAAAATCCTAAATTTTTGCAGTAGGATTCATGGAGATTTCGACGTAGATTAGTATAATTTAAATAAAATAGGTTAATTTGATGTTCAAAGGGTTGGAAGTATCCATACTAATATAATCACATAGTTTTAATGGAGGCCCAATAAAAAAATTATGAAATTTGACATATTTGGAAAATTAAAAACTTGGCAAATTGGGAAAAAATTGGGTATTTTCCCATATAGTGATGTCAGTATGACGTGGGGGCTACATGTCAGCTAACATGGTAGAGAGGTGATGTGTAATACCATAAATAAATGGCCATTATGGCAGGTGATAGGTTGATATGTGGTAATGATGTGGGGCCATAGTGGCAGACAGGGTTCCATTGGATCTCAGAACTAAGATTGCAGGGGGGTCCCATGGTGGTTTTGGATTATCTAGGCATAATGAATTAGGGGACAACATGTCACCGAGCCTTAAACCAATGGTTTCCATTGCGGGCCCTCCCCCTTTTTTAATGGTCGATATCAAATGGGGACCCATGCTACAACGATGACCGAAGATCATGATCGTGACCGTTGATCAATGCCCAAATCTCCATTGTCAGATCTACTAGTGTGCAACTATGCACACTGGGGAAATGGGTATGGGATTTAATCAATGGAATTTAATCAAATTTCTTAGAGAATAGATAAATTTACTAGAAAATTATGGTGTTTTTTAGGTCATTAACTTGTAGGGCATTGTTTAGGCCCTAAACAGTGTTTTTAGGACTTCTATTTTTTGAGACTGTAAGTGCGTAGGCAACATAGAGAGTCTTTTCATATTAAATAAAATATCTTGAAGAGTTATTTCCAACGAGATAAACTATTCGCCAAATAGAGCTTGTATGAGGGAGTTACATGGTAAACAATGCAAGGTAAAAAAAAATGATACCAATTTACTCCGGAGGCCATAACTTCCTGCTCAGAGGTCAGATTGGGGAGAAGGAGAAGTATACATAAACATTTTTAGCCATAAAAGACAACTATGAAGTTAAATTAAAATTCTTGGTACCTAAAAGTGCACAAGAGGATGTAGAAGGCACCTATAGCAATCAGAAATAAAAATATAAATTGGCCTTAAACTTCAATAGGTTGTATCTAGCAGCCTGGAGCTTAGATGAAGGTGAAAGTTGGTTAGAATGTCCAAAATATGGATATGAAGGAACCCATTTGATCTCCTCGAAAAATTCCAAAGGAATAGGTGCAAAGATGCTCAAGCACAACTAAAAATTGCATCTGGTTGAAGGGTGTACAAAAGGAGTAATGGGTATTAATTAAATGGCCATAAATTTTTGGTCATGACTCATAATTGAGAAATAAAGTAGTCACTGAAAAAGTCTTGTACATAGGAGTTCAAATATTCATCAAAAAATGTGAATTGGATAGTCAAATTCACAAGAAATTAGAAAGTCTATTTATGGTGTATTTTAAGGGAAGAATGGTACATGAATTGATAGTTTTATTAAAATTATTGTATTCTAGCAAATCCTATTGCCTGCACATTTTTATTAAAATTATTGTATTCTAGCAAATCCTATTGCCTGCACATTTTGTAGAGTTAAGGGAAAATAGATGATTACAATATCAAGAAGAGACTAGAGGTGTGGAATATGCATAGATGACTTACAACCATGAGTATGAAGTCAGGGGGTTGTGTGTCAGCATGAATAATGTTGGGACATAATCCAATGGGCATGGAGAAGACAAGGAGGAGAGCGTGAATTTGATAGAAAAAATAAAGAGTCTCCAAAGATATGTTCAAATATATAATGCTAATAATGAAAGAATTATGAAATCCAAAGAGAAACAACATGGCATCAACATGAGGTTGTTGCAAATCTTGGACATAATAGAGAAGAAAGTGGATAAGGGGAAAAACTTAAGAAAATTAAAGAGCCATAGGTATCTTGATAAAATGAGAGAAATGAGAAGTGTTTATAGGCATCACCATCACTCACCAAGGAATTTTGTTATGAGAGAAAATAGTAGTTCAAGTCCATCTCTTGTTAGAAAGCATAAGAGGAGTTCTAGAGTAGAAGAACTACAAGGAGAAATGAATAAGATCAAACCTCCTACCTTTGATGATGAGCACAA
>CBVK0103605873.1:0-12098 GCA_900067695.1 Picea abies | reverse complement strand
GAAGTTGGTGCTTCCAATGAATGTAATTCTTAAATACATATAAGAAAAAGCATTATGTGGTTTTCTCCCCCTTTAGGTTTCCACGTAAAAACATGGGTGTACTATGTATGTGTATGATTTATCATTTGTTCATTGTTTATTTACTCTGCAACTATTGGATGATAATGCTACATTGATATAACACTTGCATTTTGTGGTTAAAAATGATTATTGCTCTATTACCGATTCACGCCCCTCTCAGTAATCCAACATACCGTGGCTTGATGATGTCATTATTGATGATTGTTCTGATGAAATGATACTTGGTGTCAACATGCTTATTCTTGGAATGAAATACTAAATTTTTATCCATCTTTATTGTTGACTAATTATAGATCCACAAAATGGTTGGTATTTTCTAAATAGTGCCAAGGTCTTGTAAAATCCTTTGTAGCTAGACAATTTCACATGATTCTTCCCAAGCTGAAATATATTATGTCTCTGTTGAAGAATTTTCCACTGTAGCCTGCTTTTTACAACTCCAAGATATTATTTTTGAACCCATATTCATCAAATAACCTGAAGTTGATGTTTGATCATCAATATCACCTACAAAATCTACATTTGAATAGCCAACAAGCGTGACATTATCATTCTTCTTATAAAGTATACCATAATCGTTTATACCATGAATGCACATGAGGACCATTTTTCTTGCATTCCAATGAATTTCTCATGGTTCTTACATAAATATGGAAAGAATAATGTTTGCATATGACAAATCTAAGTGAGTTTTTTTCAAGTAAATGAGGCTTCCAATTAATTTTCTATATTTAGTGTTGTTCACCAATTCCCTCCCTTCAAATTTTGAAAGTTCTAAGTTTTTCTCCATAGGTGTAAGAGAGGGTTTGCAATCCTCCATCCCAAACTTATTCAACAATTATTTTTCATACTTGGTTTGACTAAAGAAGATATTATGAGTATGTTGAGAAACTTCCACTCCAAGATAGTATTGAAGTGACCCTAAGTTAGTCATTTTGAATCCTTTTTGAAGTTCATGCTTTACATGTTGAATATGGACTCCATAATTTCCCTTAATGATTAAATCATCAACATATAGAATAATGATCACCAAGTTCTTTCCTTGCATCCTAAAATACAATGTATCATCAGAATCACTACCATGAAAATCAACATGCTTAAGGTATTCATCCATTTTGGCATACCATGTTATGGGTGCTTATTTTAAACCATATAAGGCCTTGATCAATTTTCATACTTTGTGCTCTTTCCCTTCAACTTCAAATCCGGGGTTGAGCCGTATAGAATTCTTCTTTCAAATCTCCATTAAGAAAAAGACTTTTAACATCCATTTGGTGAAGTCTCCAACCATGTTGTGCAACCAAATTGATTACCATTCTGATTGTATTCCATTTGGTTGTTGGTGCAAATGTTTCTTCATAATATATGCCTTATTTTCGAGAAAATTATTTTTCCACGAGTCTTTAGTTATACTTATCAACTTCACAATTTTATTTATACTTGATTTTGTAAACCCATTTTCAACCGATGGGTTTAACATTTCTTGGACTATCAACAAGTTTCCATGTTCCATTGTCAATTACCTATTTATACGCATCCACCATGGATTTTTGCCACTCTTTATGCTTCATTTATTCTACAAAATTTGTTGGTTCAATGGAATCATGAGTTACTAGGGAAAACAAATGAGTGAAATGAAGTAGAATTCCTAGTAACTGTTTTTTCTTGCTCATGTGGGTGAATATCTTTAAGAAATTGTGTGAACCATTTCAGTCTACTGGGATATCCTTGTGGTGAAGTTATTGCAGTTGTCCTGTCATGTGTTGAAGATTCATCACTAGAGGAATATTTATCTAACTCTTTAACATTCATGTTTAGGTCTAAGTCTTTTTTAATCCAAGTGGGTTTGTCTCGATGAACTATTTTACATTGAGTTACCTTTTTTCTACAAATGACTAAGGATATTATCAAGTTATTATATAGTTTGAATTTCAGTTTAATCAAAGAAAAAATCTCGACTTATAATGAATTTTCCATTAGAGAGCAACCGATATCCTTTCTTTTCATCTGAATAACCAAGAAGCATGCATTTCATACTATGATTTTCCAACTTAGTCCTTGTTTTATTTAGGAACTAAGACATAACAAGTGTAGACAAAAACTCGAAGATGATTTACTGAAGGAAATCTTCCATACCAATCTTCATATGGACTGATCCCATCTAAGGCTGATGTGTGCGATTGATTACTTAGATACACAGTTGTATGAACTACTTCGGCCCAATATTTTGTTCTTAACCCTTTGAAATAAAGCATAGATATTTCCATTCCCATTAAATTTCTATTCATTATTTCCGTGACTCCATTTTGTTGTGGAGTATAAGAGTTTGTCAACTACCTTTTAATTTTGTTTCTTCTGCAATAATCATTGAATTCATTGGAAGTGAAATCTACCCCATTGTCTATTCTAAGTGTGGAAATCTTCTCTTTGGTGGCATTTTCAAGTAATCGTTCAGATTGTATGAATTTGTCAAAGGATTCATTTTTCCTTTAGAAAATATATCCAAATCATTTGTAAAATCATCAATGAAAATAATGAAGTATTTTCATCCACCAAAAGAAGATTCCATAAGACCACAAATGTCACTATGGATTAATTGCAAAAATCTATTTGCTCACCATGTACTTGGGTAAAAGAGATCTCTCTTTTGTTTTCCAATTATACATACTTCACACTTGGCAGTTTCCTTTTTGAAGGTAGGAAATCCTTTAACTATCTCCTTTGATTTAAGTTTACTTAGGATTTCAAAGTTCAAATGGAAAAATTTGTTATGCCATAATCTTAATGAGCTAGAGGATACGTCCATTGATGTTGCAAGGCCGTGGTTGCAAGAAATGATTGTGCCTTGTAACCTCATTTTTTTTCTATCTTCATAACTATTCATCAATGTCGTGAAGTTGTTTTTTACTGAGTTTATTTTGATCAAACCACATTTTATAATTATTTGATGAACTCCTTTTCTAATGAGGACTAAGGACAATAAATTATTTATAAAAGATGGAACATACCAAACATTAGAAAGTAATACTTTTGCAATTCCACATAGAAATAATTGGAATGATCCTTTTCCTTGAGGAGTATGGGTTGTGTCATCTGCCAAATATATTGGATTGAGTTCCATGTTCTAATATTTCCAAAAATAATGTTTTTTTGTAGCACATGTGTTGTGTAGCCCCTGTATCTAGTATCCAATCATCTTCAAAATATTTTCTCATTTGTTTGTTGATGGAAACTAAGTTGGAAAAATCTTATCAGTGATTGGCTACCAACATATATTCATAATCATCATCTTTGTTATATGCATACTGAGTTGAAGTGGAAGTGTTTGATTTGGAATGTGATTTGGAGTTAAAATATTTCTTATGTTGGGGAAAGTTTTCATTCCTTGTTCTACAATCTTCTGCCACATGACCAATGTGAAGACATCTTTTGCACTTTACTGGAGCATCTTTTCCCGTACTGTTTTTAGGATAATCTGGATATCTTCTAAAATATTGTTGATTTTGATTTGTGTTCCATCTTCCTTGGCTTCTACTATGACCAAAACCATGTTCTTGATTATTGAATCTTCCTCTTCCTCTTCCTCTAGAATTTTCACTGTATGTGCCTCTTCCTCTACCTCTTGTACTTTCATTGTAGGTGCCTCTTCCTCTAGATCTTTCACCATTTTTTGAGTTGGTAAAGAGAAGATATTCTGTAGAGGTCTTCTTGTTACCAATTTGTTTTTCATCTTGTACTAATAGATCATTGAGAGAGGCAAAATTTTGTTTGTCTAGTTTGTCCGTAATTTGTAAAGTTTCCAAGAAATTTTTAAAAGAGGGTGGTAAACCATTTATCAATATGGAGGTCATAAAATTTTCTTCCACATTGTCAAACCCACATTTGACTATTTCAAGTCATATATTTTTTAAACAAGAGATGTAATCCATAACATCTCCCCCTTCACCTAAACCTTTTTAAGAAGTTTTATGTGGAGATCAACACATTTTGATTCAGGTTGAGTATCAAACATGTTTTTGAAGATCTTCCATGCATTCCAAGCATCAGTTGCATTTTCTATGAGGACAAACATTTCATCTATGACAAAAGATATTAAAAGTGTGAGTGTCTTTTCATCTTCTAATTCCCATCTAGCCAATTCTCTAGCATTTGTAGGAATTGTGAGAGGTTTATCACCATTGGATACATCTTTCCATAGCTCATTATAAATTAAGGCGTTTTGCATGTAACGAATCCAAGTCTTATAGTTATTGGGTCCATCCAATTTATTAGAATCAGTGAATAAATTTACTAATTTTGACATAAAGAAGTAATTATGAAGTCCACACGATCAAATGAATAATACCATGCACAAGAGACACTCCAAACACTGCAAAAGAGTGCTATAGGTGCTTGGCCTTGACCATCTTAAGCCTCATAAAAAACTGTTGATAGAGTATTTCACTTTACTCTTATCAACACTTTAATTTCAAGTTACAAATTATCTTTGAGGCTATCAAACTTTCAAAATTTGACGAAATGATCGTAATACAAAATTAATATGACCCCTTTGAAGTGAAAATTTTAATGTTCAACACTTCAATTACAAAAAATCTTTCTCCCTTAAACTAAAGAAGAATTCAAATTTAAAAAAATATCACTCCTTGTATCTCCAATTACATAAAGAGCATGAAAATAATTAAAATATTCCCACAACAATTTATCACTTATATCTCCCCCATTCACTTTAATGACCCCCCCAAAAATATAAAAAATGCCCAAAAGGAATATATTTTTTCATCTTAGATCAACCCTTATATCTCCCATTTTACATAAAAATTCAATCCTTATATCTCCCATTTTACATAGAAATCAATCTTAAAAAAGATATGTTCAAATTTTACTTGCTTGTTCCATTTTTTTAATTGCCTTGTTACTTTTATAAGAAAGAAATAAAATATCTTTTGTGTACGTAGCGTGCACCGATGGTGTCGTGAACCACATTGAAAACAAGCATAGAGAAAACGCCATTTCATCAAGATATGAAACATAATTAATGTGGTTAGGGTGGGAAAGAAATACCATAATTTGCAGGTCCCCGGGATCAAGTGTAGGGCCTGTCCTCCACTTTTATTGCTTGTGGTTGTAGCGACCTCGACGCGAATTATTTATGATTGTAGCCAAGTGTTGGACTACTTTAATGGCCACAAAATTGCATGGTGGATAGGGGGAGCGAACCCTATATTTACATTTGATTTGTAGTTGAATCCATGAAGATTGTAGCTTTCAGAGCGGATAAAAAATTAGGGCATTGTTCAAAACTTATTGCAACATTTTCTTTGTTATGGGTACTTTACACGAGTCATAATTTTTTAATACCAAGAACCAATATGATGCAGATCTGGGTTGTTCCTTACGAAAAAATTAAAACGATGCCATTTCAAATGGCCATGATGAAGATCGAAGAGAGAGCGTTGGATTCAAGTGGCTTTCACTTTGGATGATCTCAAATGTACCTTAGGAACCTCACAATTGAGCCTTACAAAATTGAAATGGTGATTGGTTGTCAACACATATTCATAATCATCATCTTTTTTATCTGCATACTGAGTTGAAGTGGAAGCGTTTGACTTATAATGTGATTTGGAATTAAAATTTTGCTTATGTTGGGGAAAATTTGCATTCCTTGTTCTACAATTTTCTATCACATGACTAATGCGAAGATTTTATCCAAATATTGGACAAATGAATTGAAAGAGGTATCTTTTCGTGCACAAAATTATTTTTGAACAAAGATCTAATGAACTAGATCCTTTTTAAAAAAATCGCCTTTTTTTTTGACAGATCAAAGATATTACTAGATTGATATAAATCTGAGAAGTTTTTGCAATGATCCTTTTAATTTTAGATCTGGATTTTTACAAATAGAAGTGGAACTCAAACGATTTAAAATAGATTTGAAATCAATAATCTTCCAAATCAATATTTTTACAATTTTAAAATGAAGAATACCTCATTGACGATGTCCCTTTATTTGACAACATTCTTTTGTTTGATGGATGAATATATCTACGCTTGAGCTTCAGAATCATGGGGTATTTACTTACTGAACCTATGACATAGCACCTATATTCGTGGGATATTAAAGAATACCTCTAATTTCACTAGATATTAATAAATACCTCCCAAAATCCTTTTGTTGACCCCCCCTCCCAATACATCTTTCCAATAAAATAAATGATTATTTTTACTAAATACCCCTTTCTATACCCCCCAATACCTACAATATATTGACTTTATTTTTCATAAATTAAAAACCCCCCTTATGAATGAACATGATTAGGTATTGTTCAACAAGGTGAAGCCCTCATGTTTAGAATCCTCTTGATCATCACTTTAACTTTTCCATCACCATGGCCCTTTCATTTCCATGAATTTTTCCTCACCAAGGATTTGATACCATGATAAATTTCACCATGTGTCCTTAGACACGTAATTTTATTAATAAAAATAAATAAAAATTACAAAGAGTGGTGAGGACTAAAAAACTCCTTAACCTCACTTGAAGAAAGAGCTAGTTTATATATCTCAACTCTAAACTAAATTTTAGGAGAACAAATAATCACATAATCACATGAATATAATAGGTGTCCTTTACATAGAATCTAGGTGTCATTATCCTAACAAACTATGAATAAACTATTTTCTAAAAATATTTAAACTAGAAAAATACTAAAACTATAGAACTTTAAGATTATGAGGCTAACATTTCATTGGACTCACATGTTATTATAGAAGTTTTATTGAAGTTTTTTCAAAGATTGCACACCCAATCACATCTTTGCAAAAGAGGGGTGTGAGATTTGAGTAGACTTCTAATTGTGAAAGAAACCTTCAACATTTGAAGATCTTGTTGACAAGTGCACCATAATTGAAGATCGTTGATCCAAATGAAGATTTAGTTGTGTGCATTGGTGCATGCAAGGAAGGGCTTGGAGGATTCCTTAGTCATAATGGGCATGTGATATGCTACAAATCAAGGAATTTAAAAGAACATGAGAGACACTATGCCACCCATGATTTATAATTGGAATCCATAGTGCATGCCTTGAATATGCGGAGGTACTACCTCATGGGAAAGAGATTTGAACTAAGGACAGACCATAGTTGTAATGCCCTGGTTTTGAGCCCCATATAAAATAATGTATTTTGTTAATTATGAAAGGCAAAAGTGCCTAAACAATTGAAAGAGGGCAGTGTGCCTAGGAAATGTAATGTTTTGATCATTATTAGTAATAAATACATCACTGGCTTCTAGACGAAGAAGGACAAGAGTTATAGGGGCTTGAGGGGCTAAGTATTTATTTTATATTTTATTTACCCTTAATTTTTTTAATGGAGAGGAGTGGGTACATGAGATTCTTGGGGAAGGCCATGTGGTTCTTGATTTGAAAGTAAATATATAAACCCATATGGTGGGCTATGTGGGGGTTCTTCTTCACCCACTCATTGTTCATTGTTCGCACCTTTTATTTTGTTCTCTCTCCATTCATTCTTTCACCCACTCTTCATTCCTCCTTCATTTTTTATCTTGGTTTGGGGAAGAAAAACAAATTGTTGGAGAGGAGCCATGGTTTTGTTGGTTGTAATGACTATTGGTGTATCCCAACCATGAATTAATGCCTACATGTACGAGATTCTTTGTATTGTGTTAAGTTTTTCTCATATCTCTGAATCCAGAGAGTCCCAACATGGACATTCTTCACTAGATGCACTGGATCCCTGGGAGGAGGTGGATAGCCTAAGGGATTGTGTGGCGAAGAAGGGGGTCCATTCTCTTGGGTTGTGCAGGATGGATAGAAGAGAGCTGGTGTATCCTGGAATTTTGTGTGTCTTGAGAAGCTTGTGAGAGCTTGAGTTCTGATTGGGTTGGGAAGCTGAGTGAAACTATGGAACCATCCTTATGGATTCATAGCCTTGGCTCGGAGGTGACATTGTTGTTGAGACTTGGAACAATAGTTTCTATGGTTGGGTGGAACGCCCTTGGTCTGCATCCAGTTGGTGATTCGTTTCATTAAAGATTAATGCTCTCTATTAGAGTTTTATTTACCTGTGTATTTATTCCACTCTGTAATTATATATCTACAAAATTCATATCTATAATATGCATACTTGTTGATTATTGTTGTACATGACATATGTCTCATTTATTTATGTGGTAGCATGAATCTTTAACTCTTCATGTGATAATTCATGAACCTTTATTAATTAAAAATTTATCAGAATTTGAAGTTAGTTCAAAAGTGAGTTTTGGAGTAGCGTACCCAGCCTATGGGTGGCTAGGTATGTTACCATTTAAAGTAGCATAGCCCATCCTATGGGTTCTTGGGTATGTTATAGATTGGTATCAAAGCTTCTGGTTGAAACACTGGAATGGTATGGGTCAGAATTGTTGGACATGGTATTTTCCTTAATAACGAATACGTCCTCGAGATATTAAAGCTCAGGAGTGATAGTGTTGCATAGATCATGTAGAATCCAGAGCATCGTGCAACCAGAGATCCCTTGTAAAGGATCATGGAATCGAGACCGTTCCATTTTGAATTTCGGGAGTGATCACAACCATTAAATTATGGAGCTCTGCATATTTATATCGGGAGCTAGGTAAACAAGGACCATCGGATAGAGGTGAAACCAGGGGCTGGGTGGGATTAAGTCCCAGCCATCAGATCAAACTGGTCGATCATCAGTCATCGATCGAAGCCAAGTAGGAGATGGAGTCTCTGTAACTTCACCACTTTGGCGATTATGGGAGATAGGGAAGGAGCATGAAAAAGGTCGAAGTCATGAAGTCCCTCTGATCGTTCGATCTGATAGGAGGCTCGAGTGAAATCTTAGTCATTAGTCAGGGTCATTTAGCATTGAACACTTCAGGAAGTTTAACTCTAGGAGAATAGAACCATTTTAGAACTGCTATAAACTGGTGTCTCGGAGTGCCGAAGTCTCGAATTCCTATTGGTTGTTAGATCGAGGGAAAGACATCGAGAGTAATGTTGACTATTGGATCTAGAAATGGTGGAAGGATAGAGTAAGCAGAGGTGATAATCGACGATAAGCAATCATCACCACTTTATGACTACTTTAGTAGGTGTAACTCTTGGGAAAGCTGAACAACTTGAGAGTTTTAAACAGGAGTCTTGGAGGTCTGAAATCCCGTCGAGAGTTAGATCAAGGGAAGAATTTAGGAGTAATATATGCCATCAAATATGGAGCAAATAATGTAGACATTTCATTGGGTTGATGACATCTCTTGTGCCACATGGCAGGGGTCCTGTGTGGGGACATGTGTGACTTGAATTTAGTACCTTGTGAACCCCAACCTGTTCATTTTTTAGTGACAGATGGCACACATACCAAGGGTACATGTTACCATTAGTGACATCAGTATTCTAGGTCATCTCCAGAATTAAGGCCTTCAAGAATGTCCAACATATCTACCAACGAAAGTGTCGAAGGCCAAAGTTACAAATTCATGCAAACTGTTTATCTAAGATTCCTTCGGGACATTTCTCAATCGTTAGATTAAGCAGTGGAAGGAATGGTGTAAGAACTTCAACAGGTATCACTCTGGGGGAGTTGAATGACTTGAGAGTTGTAATGTCCCGGAGTTTTGAAGTCTCAAAATGAATAGATATCACCCATCCCAACACTTGATTGAGTCCTAACCATTGGATTAAGCTAGTAGAAGGATATCGTAAGTGGAGGTGTTAATCGATGGTAAGTGGTCATCGTCACTTTATGACCACTTCGATAGGTATCATTCTAGGGGAGTTGAATGAGTCAAGAGTTGTAATATCCCGGAGTCCCGGAGTAATGAAATCACATGGGTTGTTGATCTAAGACCGTCCGGGATTTCTCATGACCGTTAGATTAACCAGTGGAAGGATAGGGTAAGAACTTCGGTTAGTAGAACTCTAAGGGAGTTGAACGAATTGAGAATTGTAATGTCTCGGATTCCCAGAGCACCGGAGTCTAGAATTAATTAATTATCGTCCATCCTAACAAAGAATTAAGTCGTGATCATTGATCTCCTTGAAGCCTCCAGATGAGTTGGGACCGTCCAGTCAACGGGAGATTAAATCATGATCATCCAATCTAGTAGTGGAGTTAATATAAGTTTTTCGACAAAGTTTACTCCAAGAGAGTTGGAAGTTGAAAAGCAATATTAGCCCGAAGGCTGAAGTCTAGAGTACTTGGTTCCAATGTCGGCCTCATGATAAGGAAAAATGGGTTGATTAGAAGCACGAAGGGCTTAGAAGTAAACAAGCCCGCGATCATTGTTGGAACGAGCTCATGTGTAGAGGAATACAAAGGAACATCACTTAGAGTGGTTAAGTCCATGGTTTAGAGCCTTGGTCACAACAAAAGTGGATTGAGGGAAGTGCCTATGCAGAATTCAAACTTTGTACCAGTTTAAAGGGGTTGTGGAATAATTTGACAAGATCTTGTTGCAAAACAAAAAAAAGGGGGGTAAAAGTGACCTTTGTTTTTGGGAAGCCATAACTTTCAGCTTAGATATCATATTCTGGAAAGAGTACATTCATTGGAAAGATGACTTAGAGGAGAATAACATGGAATTGTTAGAATTAAGATAATTTTGACATAAACAGTCATAAAATGAGCAGACAAAATGACATGTAGCGTTAATTGATTTTTTTTATGATATGCATATTTATAACAAGAATGGTTTCTTCAACATTTTGTAGAATTAAGGTTATAAATATATCATTTCAATATAAGAATACATATTCAAGAAATGGAATAAGGAGAGGGAGCTTACAACCATGATAAAGAGGCCAAATGACAAAATATCAGTGTTGGTAATGCAAAGACAAAATCAAATGGACACCAAGGCACATGGGTGAAATAAACATTAATAGAGACTTTGAGAAGCCTGATGATAGTAGTACAGAGCTACAAAGAAGACAATGAGAGACTAATAAGAGAGAAAAATTAGATAAATTCTCAAGTTGTGCAAAGCTTAAATAAGTTGTAGAGGAAAACAAAGAATGGATCAAACTCAAGACAAGAAGAAGAGGGAATATATAATGAAAGAAGAGATAACTATAGAAGAGATGGTTATTCAATAAGTACTAGCAGAACTCATAGACATCACTCACCTCACTTAGAAAGGAAATTTTATGCATCTGAAGATTCCATAGGTGTCTCATGTTAGGCACCAAAGAAAAAGACATTAATTGGAAAGTTTTCAAGGGGATTTGAGGAAGCTTAAGCCACCATCCTTTGATGGTAAAAGAGAAAGGGAATATGATGTTGAAGCATGGTTTCTTGGGCTCAGGAGGTATTTTCAATTGCATAATTATTCATCAAACCTAGAAGCCATAATTTCCACATACCATATACATGGAAAATATTATATCTGGTGGGATCAACTTAAGAAAGTTGAGCAAATAAATGAGAGTAGGATCACTTGGAAGAAATTCAAGAAATATTTTCAGAAGGAGTACCTTTCAGAGAACTTCTATGATAATAAAATGCAGGAGTTCTTATAACTTAGGCTAGGAATCATGGCCATAGAGTATGAAAAGAAGTTCTTGGGACTGCTAAAGTATGTGGGTTTTATAAAGGATGAGAAGGTGAAAATACAAAGGTTTTTGAGCGGACTTCCTTCATTCTATAAAGAGAAGATTCAATATGATGAGCACAAGACTTTGACTAATATCATCAGGAAGGATAAGTACCTATATGAGCAAGGCAAGGGCAGAGAATGCATGCAAAAATCTTGGAAGGATAAGAAGAAGGGGAAATTTGATCAGAGGAGGAAGGGATTCAAACTTCCTTCAAACAAAAACAACCCTAATAAAAATCATCAAGATCAATCTACTAAGGATGAATACAAGAGAGAAGACTCCTTGGGAAAAAGGAGAAGACCACCAATCCAATGTTGGGGATGCAAATAAGATCACTTGTACAAGGATTTCCCTCATAGGAAAGACAAAGTGTGAGATCGGAAGAGC